>OY804604.1:33480724-33624780 GCA_963680895.1 Fragum sueziense
TGAAAATGTTTCTCAATCGTGTGAAGAGTAGGCATAAAGCCAACAAAAGTCAAAAATTCAAAATTTGAGAGCAATGAAATTACTTCCCTGGAAATCGTCTATTCGCACCATACATATTTCGTTCCATTACTGGTAATTTCCAATTATTACCAAGGTCTTACCTTAAAGTTAGGTCGTCTGGGAAATGGTTAGTAAAATAGAACAGGTCCACAGCTATATAAATCACAACTAGCACCCAACTTCCTTATCATTGCCGGAATAAATTAGCTAAAATATATATGAAAACACCAAGGATCTTGATCAAATTGTCTATAAACGGAGGCTGATCTTTATAAATGTTGATCTTAAGGTCTATCAGGACCCGTCTACATGACACAGACTAAAAATGGGTAAGAGCCGGAATCTAAAAAGTAGCCCTTGTAGCATTTTAGCAAACTAAGTCCCCAGATAAGTCTATGATCACATTCAGTGAAATGGGGATTCATTTCGCTAACATTTGTTTCTGGCCATCAGAAACATGCAGAAACTAAGGAAGAACAACATCGACCTGTATCAGATTGTGAGTACACTTAAAGATACTTCTAACGCAACACTTACATTTTTCATCATAATCAAATAAGTAATTCAGTATATTTTATGAAATTTTCAACAAATATAAATCAACTACGTTTACATGTTTTCTGTAAATTTCATTAAAATTGATTGACCCGAACATAAGAAATATTTAGGGTTTTCACTAAGACTCCAATTATATGAAAAGTCACAAAACCCAAGGCAATTGCAGACTTCAATAGCACCAAAGCATCGCCACCAAATCATACTCATATCCCGAACCACTGCTTCATAAGATTTGATAACATGTTTTAACGTGCGAAGGAATTCGAGTGCACTTATTTTGTTTAAGAAATAATGTTTTGTACGTATCAGCATTGCACAAAATCATCATTTTTTTTTACCAGACATTAGTTTTCCCCTTTTTGCTCCAAGAAATTTTCAAAAACTGGAACAGGAACTTCAAAGGGAAGAGTGAAGATTTATCCCGCAAAGATTCATCATCAATTATGCTTTGTCAATGAGAAGGTGGTTTCTTCGTGTCATTTAGGTCCATGACGGACACACAGAATGTTAGCAGAATGTCATAAACTTTACTGTTTTCTAGTCATGTTGTATGAACTGCAAATTTAATAATTTCTACTCAATGTTTATTTATGAAAATTACAGATATTCAGCAATTACGAATGAACTAAATTTGTTGGAAATTTGATGAAAATGGTTTATTAAATTTCAAGTTATTCCCAAAAAGGTAAGTGTTGCGTTAGAAGTGCCTTTAAGTGTAGACGCAGAGTGATCTGTGTCCGTTTTGGTATCAAATGCCGGCTAAAATATCCACAGAAATGGTCTACACCTACCATCAGAAATTAAAGCAAAGAGAACTGAACTAACAACAAGCTTCATCGAATCCTTCCGTTGTTTAATAAAATAGATATAACACGTTGTCATTTTACACAATGTTTTCTATCCAAAACCGTCCAACGAATTGTACATTTCTTTCATTTAAAATTGTCGTCTGCGAAATTGTTTGAGTTTGGACCAGTCTAAGATTTTTTCATTTGGAAAAGAAGTAATTAAACAGTTCAGACATACCATCAGAAACTAGAGCCAAGAGAACTAAACTCGCAACGAGCTTCAACATGGTTATCACCGGAATGAGCAAATTGACGAATCGTTCCGTTGTTTAATAGAGTAGATATGAAACGTTGTCATGAGAAAATCGCCCAGTGTGAATTTTGTCCTACATATGAGTCATTTTATTTAAAGGGGATTTCAGGCATTTCATTTATACGAATAGATATAAAAAAATTCTAGTTCTTTTGTTGTTTTCCGTGATAACGGAAATTTACAAGTTTACCCATTTTTTCTTCAAAATTCAGATAATCTTGACAATTTCCATGCACATGGATAGCAGGACAGTTTCATGGCGAAGTTGCACGATGTGTTTAGTATCTAATGATGTGTGAAATTCATTAACCCTTTCCCAAACGAAAAGATTTCCGGGTGCTCCAAATTCAAAGGAGTTGCAGACGATAAAACGGATGTTATTAATTGAATTTAAACTTTCTGTCCAGCAAATAATTGTCATTATAAAGACTTCCCGAAAATTCAGAAAAAGTGTCAGTCATTCGGTCTGACAAGGATTGAAATTTTGTCAGACAAAAAAGAATCTGTCAGACCGAAAGACCATATGAATTAAAACAAAAGCAAATGTTACTAGAAATAGTAAATTTACAAAAAAAAAAAAAAAAAAAAAAAAAAAAAAAAAAAAAAAAAAAAAAAAAAAAGAAAATTCAAAGGAATTCTATAGATGTTAAGAAAGAATTCTGTATAAACAATGAATTTGTAATTAGTTTGGCCCAAAATGAGTGAAATGACACCTGCAGGACTGTCAGACAGTCGGACTGACAGAGAGCTGAAAACTATCAGTCCGACTGAAAAATAGTCAGACATGTCTGACGGACTGACGACTTTCGGGAAGTCTGGACTCATAAAATTGAAAGATATTGTTCTATAACTATCTGCCTTAGACTTTGTTAACCATTACCAGACGACAAAATTTTGGACCATTCCAAATTTGAAAGATGTTGCAGACGACAAATTCAAGTTGATGAAAATTAATAAATCTTTCTATTTTGGGTTAGAAAACATCGGGGAAAATGAAGAAATTGCTTGTCACAAGCAATTTCTTCATTTTCCATAATGTTTTCCCAAGCATTTTCTGGTTAGGGAGTCAAAAGGCGTCACTGTGCAGTAATATGTTTAAAATGCAGTTTGACCATTATATATATATAATTATGCAGCGCCCAGGTCTTAGGGGTTATAGACTATTATGGATATTGACAAACTGTGTGTAGGTCTATTTAGGGTCTGGGGCTGTATTAACCAACGGTTCTTAATTGATTCTCTAAATCAAAATTACATAACAAGCCATCTGATTGGACGAGACGCATGTCTCGGCCAATCGGATGGATTGTTCTGTGATTTTAATGGTATTCTGGAGTTTAGACTGGTCGGTGAATACTTTTCCTAATGAAGACTCAAAGGGTCATAATCTATTCTGTCTTACAATTGAGCCGGGATCTGGAAAAAGGTCCCTTATAGCATTTGATGAATTCATCAAATTTTTGTTTCACGATCAGCCTGTGCCTAAGTGAAGTCTTGTTGGAATCCATGCTGCTGTCTTATGGTGGCTACAGGTCTTGACGAATCTGTTGGAGACCAACATGGTTCATGATCAGACTGCGTGTATACGCAGGCTGGTCTTGAACCATGTTTGGCTTAAAAAAAATAAAGGACCTTTTTACAGATCCTGGCTCAAATATATTCCTAAAGATAGGTACATAACGCTTTACCAAACAAGACGCGGTTTTCACAATCATGCCTGACGAACAGATTCGAGAAAACGCAGAGGAAAATATGAAAATCGGGAACGAGAGCATTTTCTGTTTTTTTTTTTTCATTCAAAGAATGTGTCTTTCTTTTTATACAAAACATTCTTTTAACAACGTCCAATTTTGTCCGTAGCAAGTTCCTATTTTGGACAGTCTGAATGATTCGTAATAGGGAAATGGACTGATAGGGTAAAGTACACCAAACAGGTCCTTGTCGTTATGCATTCAACGCCTAATTAAAGATAACGTGTGTAAACAAATAATGACGCTGCTAATGAACAGAAGAATTTGAGAACATAACATAGTATACAAATTTCATTTCACAGAAGTATAGGCCTACAAGTTCAATTTGTTTGCACTTCTTATTCATACATGTACTTTTGTACTTATCCTCTACTGTTCTTATTGTGTTTACTTTTCACACACAAGATCAGTTGAGCGTTCTTTACACGAGCATTTCTAAGATTTCTTAAGACGTTTTTTTGTTAGAGCTGTTTTAAGGTAAGTTTGGAGAGCGGCCACATGACTTAAAATTTCTGAGTTTATTCTGCGGCACCAAATGCCCATGCTACAATTTTCATCAATTTTCCCCTGCTTTGTGATGGTTAATGTCAAATGAAGTATTTTATTGTTCTAAATGTAAACATATGCCAGAAAATGTTAGATTTTTTAGATATAGATATTTTGGTCATAATTATGCCTAAACAGGGTGGGTGGGGTAAATTAAGTGTAATATGTTTTTATTTGCGTGGAAAGGTGTGCTGATTTTTTGTGTAAAAATAGCTCTTGTTATCATCTTGAAAATATCCAAAATCAAAAAAAAAAAAAAAAAAAAAAAAAAAAAAAAAAAAATATTCATTGTGTAATTTTTTGGCGAATTGAAAAAAAAGCTGCATTTTTTTTTTTTCAAAAATGTGATTTTTCATTTTTTTCCATATTTTTTACCAGAAAATGGGTTTAAAATATTTATTTCAATCATTTCATCACATTTGTGCATATGTTAAGTCTCTAAATTCATATAACATTTGAAATTATCCAGAATGACTTGCTATATGACTTTACAAAATAAGGGTAATTTTGCGAAAAAGGTTATTACTAGTCAAGGGCAGATAAGTCTGACACGAAAACGAGTCAGGAAACTTACCATGATTCTTTTATATTTTGTTCAGGAAATGTCACTTTACAACATATGTACAAATGAAAAAAATCATTGGGCGGATAAAAAGTAACCTTCGGGTCCAAACGTATCTTAAGGGCGAGATCCGTACCGATGTATTCCGAATGCTCCATCAGTTATACAAATGACGTCATTATGGCGTCATTTGTATAATGTATGGAGCATTCGGAACACACAACGGTCAACCGAAATAACTCAACACTTTCCCGAACAGCAAAATTTAGGGTGGTCCCATTTGTTCAAAGCTGTTGTTGACTATAAAATTGACATTAGAATGAGAATTAGGATTTGTGTAAGTAATGACATAGAAAATAGTAGGACAAAAGGAGAAATTGCTGGATATCAGCATTTTCTTCTTTCTCCTCAATATTTTCGTAATCTATCTTTGTAAGGGACGTCAAAACCAGGTCTTTGTTGGGAAAGTTAAACAAAAAATGATATCAGTTTCTACAGAACTTATACTGGTATATTCTTTGGTCATACATCGGCGGATTCTTAAAAAATGTTTAAATAGGCCTATAGGGAGGGATTTGACATCCATGAAACTACCGCTGAATTTAAGACGTCGGATTATTTCGTGTGACATCGGTAACATTCGTTACGTATCCGAACCTATTTGGGCGTCAACGTAAACATTCGACGGTGGAAATTTTCGACGTCGGCGGAATACTTTCGACGTGGCGTGATATTTCAAAGGGAGAAAACCGCATGTGATAAAAAATCCCTGTCAATTGAAGAGTTATCAAAACTAATAAGAAAAATAGCTGCTTTTGGTGCAAATAATCATGATGCCTATTTAGTAAGAAAACATACGACAATGGTAAAAATATCATTATCTCCTCTTCCCATGGTTGGTTTCAAAATTGCCTATATTTCCGTCTTTCGTTTATGCACGCTTTGGGAACTACCTTGTTCAAATTATTCTTATCGCGAGGATTTGGGAAATCAATATCACGGTGGGGATTGTGCATGCTGGGATGGGTAAATCTATGGACAAATTTGTCTTGCTTCAGGTAAGACATTTTGCAATAACTTCCTTATTTCTGCGTCAATCAAAAACGGTTTGTTGCATGTACCCCTTACTGAGCTCTTTCCTCCGATGTATTCTTTACACGAAACCTTTTTGTACTTTTTGCGAAAAGTGATCCCAACCGACCAGAAAAACGACAAAAAATCTGATCGTTTTTCAGGTCAGTTGGGATCAATTTTTGGGAAAAATATGGGGAGTTTTCAAATAAGTAATACACCTGAGGAAAGCGCCCAGTAAGGCGGGGTGCATGCAACAAACCGCTTGAAAATTGACACAGAAATAAGAAAATAATTGCACATTTCCTACCTGAAGCGTGGCTTATTTTGCCGGAATGGTTATCATTTCGTTTTCTGGTCAGTTGGGATCAATTTTTGGAAAAATTAAAAGGATACCACAAATAATCCATGTATCCGAGAAAAGAGATTTTCAAGGCGGGGTACATGCAACAGACCTTTTGAAAACCGACAAAGAATTAAAGGAATTATTGCAAAATATTTGACAAGATTCGAGATTACTTTGTCCGTATTCGTTATCCATCCCAACATGCACAATCCCCACCGTGAATATGATATGAAGGGAACTACGTTGAAAATTAAGATATCGTTAGTTCAAATATTTTTTATCATCTCATTACATATTTTCAATAAAACTAAATAATTTACAAACTTTATAATGGATAACAACAACAATGTAACAAAAGCACTTTTGATGCACACAATCTGATCTATTTCTCAAAATTGTAAACAAGATCTTGATTTCACTTTAAAATGGCGTCTAGATTTTGATGCTGTTTCGTCAGCGGTCCATGACTTTGATTTCCGGCGGAAGTGACGTAGGTCGTCCCCGTGGTCCTCGTGTAACATTGGTTTGTAGGCTTGTGGCTCGCAATGATTCTATAAATTAGAATAAAAAGAAATTAATATTTTGTATTTGTGAACAAACAATCGATGAAAAAGTCAATTGATATATAAAAGAAGAAAAAATCCTAAATTTTCGAAATGAGTAGGCCTACATGTTCGTGTATATAGCACACCAGAGGAAATGCTTAATAAATATATACACTCTGGACAAGACAATTAGTCATGTACGTTTTAATACAGACAGATAATGTTATGAATTGGAAATGACATAATTAAAAAGATAATATTACAGCATATCAGAGGAGCAATTAAGAAGAGATAAATGCATTCTAAATTTGTTATTTCAAAATCAAAACATATATTGTGGGTACTCATTTGAATCGTCTCGACGATACGATTCTAATGAGTACTTACAATATACGGTTTGATAAACTGTAAATGAAACATAACGCATAAATGATATTACCTTTTTATATGTGAAGAACTCTTTGTATCCCCCGTGTAACAAGTATACTTCAGGGTAATTTAGTTTTGGATAATTCTCTTTGTTTAACTGACGGTCCTCACTTCGCAGAAAACGATACCTATAACAATAGATAAATAAATGAATAAATATGTAAATAAACAAGCAAATAAATTAATTAATCTAAAAATAAATAAATAAGCAAAACTTCCAATGTGTATTCGATGATAATCGGGCCTTAAGGATTACAACCCAGCATTTACCACTAAACACTTTATTCATTTTCTGGCGTCAATTTCCGTTGTCAGGTTTGACGCTGAAGGTGCGAGAAGTGTTTGGTATCTAATGATTGGTTTTTTATCCTGAACCATGAAACATTAATTTAAGTTACTTTCGTCCCCCTTGATCAATTGAGAATAGATCTAGTCCTAGAATGAAAGGAGACTTTGATTATGCTTACATTTTTGGTCCTCGTTCAGAGGAAAATTCACAATGGAATATCAGTATATGTGGTTTGTCATCATATGCAGGCTGTTTAAGAAGACTGTGTACGTCGTCCTTCGTGTACAGATTGACCGCCCCTCGTATATGTCCGCCGCTGTATTCGTAAGGATACCGACAATCTACGATCGTCACTCGGGAAAACTCGGCGTCGTAATTGCCGTCAAGAACATCAGACATGGTTTCGGCGGAAATGGATTTGAGGTCGCCATGTTTTCCGGGTATTATGGGAAGGATGTGATCACGTGATCCGTCTGCTACGAGATCTCCTTTTGTGGCGACTTTTTCAACGTATTCCTTGATTGAAGTGTCTACAGATGTCTGAAAATAGAATGAATATGTTTTATTTTTCCAATTCACAAACGAAAAAACAAACACACTATATAATCACTCGCGACTCAATATTTCGGCAAATTGCCTTTTTCAAGATAAACAAATAACAATATATAACTTATACAGCTCAATATCCCAGACACACAGACAGACGTACAGTCTAAAAGCCCACTTGGAGAAAAGAGGCCAGCCGATGACGAAATGTTTGAGTTAGACTAAACAATATGGCTGCTAGCAGTACAAAAATAATTATGTGATTTAAAAAAAGTGTTTCCGTTTATCTTGAAAAAGGCAATTTGCCGAAATATTGAGTCGCGAGTGATTATATATTGTGTTTATTACATTCCCTACGGAATAATTTTGTAAATTTGTGCGAAAAAACAAAACTTGTAAGAAATTGCAGACGACATTTTCAATGTGATGAAATTGAGAATTATTAGCATATTCCAGTGTTTGTTTGAAAGGCATGCAGACGACAATTTCAAGTCGGTCAAATTTTAAGATTTTTTTTTTATTTTGGGTAGAAAACAATGTAGGAAATGAAGAAATCTCTTGTCACAAGCAATGTTGTCATTTTTCTCAACATTGTCCATAGCGTTAATCTTATGAGGCGTTAGAAAGCGTCGATAAATATTTAACCCATTACCAAACGACAATATTTTGGGCTGTTCCAAATTCAAAGATGTTGCAGACGACAATTTAAAGTGAATGAAATTTTGATTTTTTTTTGTCTTTTTACATAGAAAACATTGTGGTAAATGAAGAAATTGCTTGTCACAAGCAATTTCTTCATTTTCCACGATGTTTTCCAAAGTCGTTATCTTGTGGGGAGTCAAAAGGAGTCACTGTGTGGTAATGGGTTAAAAACTATTTTGCTGGAGAACCCACCAGACCTACCTTATTCGTAAAGGACAGATTCTCCATACACTGTCTCAGTCTTTTACTTGTTGGTGTTTCGTCAATGTTGACATCATCGGCTGGCCTCTTTTCTCCAAGTGGACTTTTAGACTGTACGTCTGTCTGTGTGTCTGGGATATTTAGCTGTATAAGACAATGAATGACATTATTAGCTACACGGCGAAATATTAAGACATAAATCATCGCTTTTCAACAAAAACTTCGTAACTGCAGTTTGTTTTAAGACGAAATCAATGTTGATCAAAAAGTGCATAGACAATGCAGCTTGGATGTTTAAGTAATAATAGTCTTAAATGTCATAGGGGCTCTAGTTCGAGATACCAGCTTAAATGTATAAGTCAAATTTTGTTGCCACATTTCTTAAAATGGCATGACACACCAGCTAAAACCAAGCTTACCTTACTGTTATTTTTAAGGAAAACAGTGATACATTTGTACAAACATCGATAATATTTACCTGAATATTAAACGACCTGTGGCATTTATCCGATGTATTTCGTCTTTTCACGTCAGTTTTGATGAAATCCGAACATTCAACGACATCGGAAAACAATCGTTTTCTAGAAAGAAAAGCGATATTCAAGTTAAAAAGAGAATAACCTCATAACTACAATTTGTTTTTGAAGATATCTTCGACGAATCGGCTCAAATATCTCACCAAAGAATCAGAAAAGACATAACGACATTCTGATTATTTTATTTTATTTTCGAATCAGTACCACAAATGTAGGGTTTGTTGAATAATTAATAAACCAGACCACTTTGATAAGCCAATGTCCTTTCTTGAAATTGTTGCTGATAAGCAAATAAACTAAGCTTTTAAAAATGTTCCATTTACATTTGAACTGTGATTAACCACAATAATTATTAATGTAATTCTAAGAAAAACTACATTCTTTGTAAGCGAGGCAATACTTTGACATGAATTTTCTAGAATTTTCATTAGAATATAAGCTCTTTCAGATAAATATAAAAAGTAGAATACGAAACAATATCTATTGAAAGCATTTTTGAAAAAAATATGAGCTAGGATCTGGAAAAACGTCCTTTAAGGCTTTTCAGCCCAATATAGATCCAGATCAGCCTGTGCATACGCACAGTCTGATCAGGATCCACATTGTTCTCTAATAGCTTCGTCGTGACCTGTAGTAACTTAAAGATAGCAACATGGATACACATTCGACTGAATTTGACAACAGGCTGATCTTCAAACTCAATTTTTGTAAATGCTACAAGGGACGTTTTTCCAGATCATATAGAAGAACAACGTAAATGACATACCTCGTGTTGCACATATTTGTGGTTGTTGTTTTTGTAATTCCACACTAACTTATTTGATGTCTATTACACTGAATAGTCAAATTTGTTGGTGAACCTAATAAATGTTTTATTAATCAATAGCGTAAACATGGAATGGTCTAATGTTCTTAGCAAAGCCTTTATATACATCAAGTCATTTCAGATTTTCACTTCACCAAGATATGATCAACCAATGACGGATGTCCATTATACGAATGCGACCGATGGGAGCGGGCCATTAGACCAATGGCACATTAACACCGGACATTTCCGGGTAATTTTTAGATGATAATCGCCACCATTATCTATACAATACAAAACTGTTCTACACAGGTGATACCAATCTTGATGTCTTAATTAACCCTTTGCCAAGCGGTAAAATTTTAGACATTTTCCGAGTTCAAAAGAGATACAGATTTTAATTGAATGAAATTGTTCATAAACGCATTTAGCCTTTCTTTGTAGGAAATATTGTGTGAATGAAGATATTTCTTTCGACAATCAATTTCTACATTCTTTGTAGAAAATTATTCAAAATGGGTCGTAAGAATGTGTAAAATAATGGGATCGGTTGATCCTTTCCAAATATGCCAACGTTTTTATGAGTGTTCCAAGTTCAAAGATGTTGCAGACAAAATAAATGTTCCAAATTATATATATGTATGATATGATAAGGAAAACCTGAGAAAGAAGTAGGAAATGAAGTTTATCACCATTATTTTTTTTCTTCTTTTCTCTCACTGTTTTACCCTTTCCCAAACAAGTTTTACTTTTAACGTCCTTTTGCTGCGCTGACTTTGGAAAACATTGAGACAAAAAGAAGAAACTGGTGACCAGCATTCCCCCCTTTGCATCAATATTTTCTGTGCTATAATATGCATGCACATACTCGTACATGGTTGATAATCTTTCAAGCATCCTATACTGGAAACTTTAATCCATTACTGGATAGTGACGCCTTTTGACTCTCTTATAAGAAAATGTTTGGGATACCTTTGTGAAAAATGAAAAAAATGCGTGTGTCGAGCAATTTCGTCATTTCCCGCAAAGTTTTCTAACCCAAATTGGTAAGATTTTTTTTTTAAAATTTTACAAATCTAAAATTGTCGCCTGCAACATCTTTCAAATAGGAACAGACGAAAAAATTAGCGTCTGTTAATGGGTAGAACTACGGCTTGCTTGGGAAAGGGTTAACACGCTGATTACACGTTGTTTGAGAGATAAAAATGTTGACCACTTTATGACGAGTGTAATTTATCAGATTGGAGAAAAATGATATTTCACTCAATATTCTAGAATATTGTAAAGGCTGATCAAAGTGCTTGATTAGGAACACCATTCATTCCAATGTTTTGTGAATCAAAACTAAATATGGAATGGAAATTAAGCAAACATTCTTTGACCTATGGACATTACAAAAACAACAATAACAACAACAAAAAAAAAAACTTGCTTGTGTGTAGCGTTTTTTTCCTCTGCCCCACTTGTTCAGTGTTTTTAATCTAGAAAATCTTACTTGGCATGCATATAGATTTGTTGTAGTCCAGAAAAAAATCCGTAATGCTTGTGTGGAGCGGTTTTTTTCTCTTTCCCACTTGTTTAGTTGTTATTTATATATTTGTTTTCATTCTTGAAAATATTTACTTGGCATGCATGTAGATTTGATATAGTCGAGGAAAAAATCCATTGAAAAGAAATAGAAATAGATATTAGCTAAGATCTGGAAATTTTTGTGCCCAACATTGTTCCATGGTTCCAAATATGCTTGAATTTACACACAGTCTGACCAATAACATTGTTGTTATCAAATAGTTTCTTCTTGACATGTTGAATATTGGACCAGTCTACAATTTTGTAGATTGGTAGAAAAGAACATTGATTACATGTTGATTGGGAGATAAAAATGTTGACCACTTTATGACGAGTATAATTTATCAGATTGGAGAAACAAGAGCTGTCTGAAGACAGCGCGCTCGACTTTCTAAGTTGCTAAGTATAACGGGGGCATAACTCCAAATAGAGTGGTCACAGGGTCATGGACCCTGATAGTAAGGTAGATGGTGTGATGGTGAATAAGTATACCAAGTTTGGGTTGAATCTCTTTGATAGTATGGAAGTTATTGATGTTTGAAAAAAACTTTAACCTTGGTCGCAACGCCAACGCCGACGCCAACGCCGACGCCGACGCCGACGCACGGGTGACAGTATAAGCTCTCATTTTCTTCGAAAAGTCGAGCTAAAATATATATTCTTATGCAATCTTCTAGAATATTGTAAAGGATGGTCAAAATGTTTGATTAGAACGTCCTTTTTTCTACTGTACGAGGGGCGTTCATTAAAGATTTCCCCTGACCTACTTTCGGTTGAGATAGGAGGTTGAAATTTTACACATACATTACCGTATACCTCTATAGGTCACATGAAAATTTGCAGCTCTGAAATGTAATTTGTTTCTCATTTCCATGGGCTGAAGTTAGGTAAGGTAGCGTGATGGAGCAAGCAGTCATCAGATTCCCGTATTTGAAAGGCCGCACTCCCAAGGAGGCATTTGATGAGATGAAAGAAGTTTGTGGGGATGATGTCCCATCATATGACGTTGCCAACCACTGCCATACCCAGTTCAAGTGTGGACGTTAGTCTGTGAAAACACCCAGATTCCTAAGCACCCACAGTCTGTCATTGGTGATGTCACCATCAAGTCAATGTAAGGTTTCGGGCACAATCTACGGTGTTCTACAGAGAAGGTCTACAAAACTGTATTAAACAATGGGAGAAGTGTGTCTCTCTGGCTAGAGGCCATGTAGAGAAAGATTAATGTTTGTGCCAAGTTTCAGTTCTCTCTGCTTATTGGAAGTAGGTCAGGGGAAATCTTTAATGAACGCCCCTCGTATTTGTGAAGAAAAACTAAATATTGATAGAAAGTTAAGCAACAATTCTTAAACCAATGGTCATTACGAAAAATAACAACAACAACAAGAAGAACAACAAAAACATGCTTGTATGTAGCGTTTTTTTCTCTGTCCCACTTGTTTAGTTTTTTTTTTTATTTTTCATTTTGGAAAATAGTTACTTTGCATGCATGTAGATTTGCTGTAGTAGAGAAAAAAATCCGTTGAAAAGAAATAGAAATAAATATTAGCTAAAATCTGGAAGCTTTTGGGCACATTGCTCCGTGGTTCCAAATATTCCTGGATTTACACACAGTCTGACAAAGAACAACATTATTATCAAATAGTATCTTCGTGGCATGTTGAATATCGGACCAGTCTATAATTTTGTAGACTGATAGAAAAGAACATTGATTACACGTTGATTGAGAGATAAAAATGTTGACCACTTCATGACGAGGTATAATTTATCAGATTGGAGAAAAATGATTTTTACACAATATTCTAGAATATTGTAAAGACTGATAAAATTGTTTGATTAGAACGCCCTTCATTCAATTTGTTTTATGAATAAAAACTTAAAATGGAAAGAGAAATATATGCAACGCCTGTCAAATTTTGCCGCCCTAAAATTCTGTCGTTTGGGTAAGGGTTAAGGAACCTTTTTTCCAGATCCAGATTCGCTTCAGTATGCTTACCCTGCAAACATGTTCTGATGAGGAGACAGCAAACCAACGGTGTGTAACTCTTTCCCAAACAAGACCTGGTTTTGACGTCTTCAATAGAAAGGGTTTGAGAAAACTTTGAAGCAAAAGAAGAAAATGCTGATAACCAACACTTTCTCCCTTTGCTTCAATATTTTTCTGTGCTATACTAAACACAAATAACTTTTGAACTACCTTCAATTTGTCTTCTGTAGCAGTTTTTGTCCTAAAAATTGGTTGTTTGGAACTTATCTACCTCATCTTTAAATCTTGGATCAGTCTTCAATTATGTGGATTGATAAAATTATTGATTACATGTTGATTAAAAGATAAAAATGTTGACCACTTTATGACGGGTGCAATTTATCAGACTATGAATGATAGTTGTGCACAAAGCATTTTTGTATGCACGACTTCCTTGATATGTTGGCAGGATTTTCAAGTAAAAATAAGCAGTAGTTCATTTTGTTTCCGTTCTATTGCAAATTGCGAATAATGTAAAACTATTTGGGCTGCAAACAGCGCACGAGAGTTAATATAATGAGGTAGAATGTTTATGAAAAATTCTAAGCAGGAAAACCTTTGATTACCATTTAGTAGGCCTAAGTGTGTCCTTGCTGTCTTAATTACGAAAGATATTTCTCGGCTTTTCAACAAAAACCTCGTAACTGCGGTTTGTTTTAAGCTGCAGTTACGAGCTTTTCGTTGAAAAGCGACGATATAATACTATTCGATGTCCGAAAAGTGCTCGGAAGTAGATACCATGACAAAGAATGCCAATGGTAATTCTAAGCAGGAAAACCTTTGATAATCATACTTAGTAAGTGTGTCTGTGCTGTTTTAATTGCGAAATATATATAATACTATTTGATGTCCGAAAGGTGCTCGGAAGTAGATACAATGGCATATCGTCGGTCACGGTCGAAAACGCCGTAACTACATCTTATTAAAGCTGTAGTTACGACATTTTCGAACGTTACCAATGATATAAGGCATATGAAAATATCTAAGCAGGAAAGCCTTTGATTACCATTTAGAAAGTTTTCACACATTATCACGTGGACATCCTTCTCTGTAAATCTTGTCATTCAAGTCTTTTAATAAAACCCATTGACAGACGACATAAATTATTTTGCGTTGTTAAAAATTGTAAAGTTGACAAATTTCATACATCAAATTCATTGAACGTTCTGGTATCATGGCGGGGAATTCCGTGAAATCTAAGTCGGAGGTCGAAGGTTCTAAATCCGGTCGAGGCGACCGAATTGGTGAGCCGCCGAATAGTTAACCCTTTTCCAAACGGCAAACATTTAGGGTGATCCACTTCAAAAACTGCCATAAATGACAAAATGGATGTCATTAAAGACAGAAGTTGTGTTAAATATAACATAGAAAATATTGAGACAAAAGGAGAAACTGCTGGTTATCAGCAGTTTCTTCTTTTGTTTGGGAAAGGGTTAAAGAATAGTAGCCATAGACCCATCTGTGCAAGACGTCTTGCTATATGAGTCTGGAAATGGCACTGTGCAATCAGAAGAATCTTATAAGCCAAAGTGGCTGGCCTTTTAATCATTTCCCAAACAAGACCTGCTTTTGACGTCCTTCGTATGAAAGGCTTGGGAAAACATTGAAGCAAGCGAATAAAGTGCTGAAAACTTTCTCCCTTGCCTCAATATTTTCTGAGCTATTTTGTTCACAAATCATTTCTTTGGCAGCATTCATTTTGCCGTCTGCAGCCGCTTTCAAATTGGATCATCCTATTATTTTTCGTTTGGGAAATGGTTAAATAGAAGTGTTTCCATAATCAACAAATAATTTTTATGTGTCATAGGATTGCGTTTAGCACATAGAGCAGTAGAGCAGGAGAAATTTAGTAGACAGAGTATATCATTTCTAAAAGAAACTTATATTGCATTGTCAATACATATTTTTGTCCGAAAGTCTTTGAAGCTAAAATATAGTTTTCCAGAACTATCACAATTGTTACCAAAACGCAGTTTACATGGGAATATTGCATTCTTGATATAAATACTCCTGCAATAATTGTTTCTTTATAAAATCAAATTTCGACGATTATCTTCAAAATAGTATTTAAACAGTTTTTAATCGGTAAAGTATCTTATCTGACACAGAAAAAAACAATAATATTTTTTGACCGCAGCACTTTGAAGCATGAAAACATTTTGCTCTAGCTGTCAAATATGTTTAAAAACGAATTTGACTTTCGCATCATGTATTTTTGTCACATAGGAATGCAAAATGATTATTTCTATATATAATTAAGATTTGTCGCTTATCTTAACATTAAGAATGTAAAACAGTTGCTAATCGGATAAAGTATCTTATCTCAAACAGAATTACAACTTGCATTGTCAATATTTGCACCCGAAACCTTTTAAGTATAAAAATACTTGCTTGCGCTGTCAAAATTATCACAAAGCTCAATCTACGTACGAGTATTGTGTTGTTGAAATAGTTCGGATTGGAGTTCAACGCTTCTTTCATCAGCTGTGGTAATGTTGCGGAGACTGGTGCATCTAAACATGGGTTCACGAAGTATAGACAGTCTTGCACATATATGGTGAAATGTATCAAGATGTGCTTACCACTTCCGTGGCCAAGTAATTATGGTTCGGAGGTATAAGGCCGCGGCCTTAGCTCAGTTGGTAGTGGGCGAGCAGCTGGAGGCTTTGTAAGGGTGTTGTGGTAGTAATGGTTTGAGAAACAACAGGAATCCATGGGAAGGTGCACCAGCCTCCGCGATATGACCCTGGCAGTTGAAAACGGCGTAAAACTCCAATAAACTCAAACTCAAACTCGGAAGTATAAGGTTTGGATCTCGGTGGAGGCTGTACTGCCGGGTCAGAACTAAAGCGACCGGTTTTTGAGCCGCTGGCTAGTTACTTAAGGTAGAATACCCGTAATGTGGCCATTTTGATATTAACAAAACATCAGATATTTTCGAGCGTCGTCGTTACATATCCGAACTTATTCGGGCGCGGTCGTAAACATTCGGAAGTGGAAAGTTCCATCTCCGAATGTTTTCGACGTCGCCCGAATCATTTCGACGTCGTGCGAATCATATCAGGGGTGAACTACCTTAATAAAAGTAGGATCATCTCTGCATGACGCCTGTTTTATGAGTCGGGAGATACTGTGCAAACAGGAGAAACTGTCTGAATGATAATTTTGACAATAAAATACACATGTAAATAGTACTTGTAATCGCTAATCTGGTGAAGTATTTTATCTCTAAAAGAAATACAACGTGCATTATCAATATAAGTTTCTGTCCGAATGACTTTGAAGCCGAAATATAGTTTTAGAGAGCTATCAGAATTGTGACCAAACGCAATATACATGGGAACCAGGCATTTTTGATAAATTTTGTTTTTTACGAAATTAAAGACATGGTAACATACACCATTTCGCCTCAACATCACTGCCGGAGTCTTTCTAAAACAGGGGACCCGCGTAGTATAATTTTGGACATGATTGGGACGCGATATGGAAGCGGAATTGTATGTTACCAGACCTTAAAATTGGCAAAAATCTTGATGACAGTATGTAAAACAGTTTATATTCTGGTAAAGCATCTAATCTTAAACAGAAATACAACAATATGTTTGACCGCAGCACTTTGAAGCAGCAAAACATTTTGCTCTAGCTGTCAAAAATGTCTAAAAACGTATTCGACTTTCGCATCATACAACTTGTCACACAGGAATGCGAAATAGTTATTTCTAAAGAGAATTAAGGTTTTTTGCCTTTCTTCGATAACCTCGTAACTGCAGCTTAAAACATGCTGCAGTTACGAGTTTTTTTCGAAGGAAAGCACCGAGTTTGTCGATTATCGGGACAGTAAGTATGTAGGAAAATTGTTAATCGGGAAAAGTAACTTATTTTTAGAAGGAATACAACAATGTGTTTGACCGCAACACTTTTAAGCGGAAAAGATTTTGCTTCAGCTGTCAAAATTGTCTAAAAACGCAATAGGAAGCATGCAATTTTGAACAAAATATACATGTAATAATTATTTCGTAACAAAGTTTAGATTTGACTATTATCTTGAAAACAGTATGTAGAACAGTTTATAATCTTATAATCTTATCTTAAACAGAAATACAACAATATTTTGACGACACCACTTTGAAGCTGAAAAAAAAAAAAAAAAAAAAAAAAAAAAAAAAAAAAAAAAACATTTTCCTTCAGCTGTCAAAATTATCCAAATAAAATTCGACTTGCGAACCATGTATTTTTGTCACATAGGAATGCAAAATAATTACTTCTAAACATAATCAAGATTTTGTTGCCTTTCTTCTATAACCTCGTAAATGCAGCTTAAAACAAGCTGCAGTAACGAAGTTTTCGAAGAAAAGCACCGATTTGTCGATTATCGTTACATTAAGTATGTAAAACAGTTGCTAATCGGATGAAGTATCTTATCTGATACAGAATTACAACTTGCCTTGTCAAAAATTGCAATCCGAACACTTTGAAGTATAAAATATGTTGCTTTCGCTGTCAAACTTATCGTACGCCTTCATTTACGTATAAGAATATTGTATTGTTGAAATTGATTGAATGTTGGTGGTGGTGGTGGGGGATGAGGGGGGGGGGGGGGTGACGCTTCATTCATTTGCTGTTGTAATATTGTGCGACTGGAGCACCTTAAGGACAGATCCTCCTGTTGTTACTGCGCAACTTACTGCGCATATCCTAAATAACGAAATAAAGCTGTTTCAATAATATTGGCCTTTTCAGCAAATGTATTTTTTTACATTTAGTTAACGTTTGGTTGATAAATGACAAGACCCTTTTCGGTTATTTCAATTTTCTCTGTTTGGTCAATTCAAGTGTAATAGTACTCGGACGGTACATGTCGCTTTCTGTTACGCGTTCAACATGTGGCGTTAGCGATATGAAACGGAGCAACAAAAGCAAAGTGGTGTGTTTATGAGCTAGTCCGCTTCAAATGGACACAAATGATGACACTTTTTATTATCTAAAGCTAGTAATAAGGAAGAAAATGGATAAAAGTAGTGAAACAATTTCGGACAGAGCTGCAATAAATAAACCAATTTTTTCTTATAACTAAGAAAAACGCTTGGTTTGATACATTTTTCTTTTTTCGTTTTTGTAGGTATGACCAAGCACTATGTCTATACCAAAAAAGAAAAAAATCTTACCGCTGGAATATTTTTTATTGTCAGAAACGTTGCGAAAAAAGAGCAATTTCAGCTACTTTTGAAAGAATGTTTTACTGAACATTTCAAAATCATCACTACATTTTCCCAAATTGATACTCATTTAGACAGAATAAAACATATTGAATACAATAAAGACTTATTTATGTAATCCTAGTCATTTCGAACACCTTTTTGTGGGTATTTAAGTGACACCTCATTTTTGCAATTTAGACAAGAGTAGTCTCCCTTGAAATCCAATAACTTTTTAATTCGCTTGGTGACATGTAGTTTTTAAGTCATTTTTTTACTTCTCATTTATCAAAATATCAGTACAGAAAAAATAAAGAAAATCTTACCGTAGGAAATAAATGGAGGATCTGTCCTTAAAGGTCAAATGTAACGTCAAAATAATCTACACTTACTATTAAGACGAATGAAAAATATTAACAACGCAATATTTGAAAATTTGATATTCATTATAATAAGGGAGAAATTCACAATTTTCTAATCGCTTACCTGTACAGGCTTTGAGAAAGTCAAATAAGCGTGACGTCACCGTAGGCGGACGATAAATTGGCTGCCTATATGCTAGGAAGGCTAACATTGCATATCGTCGCTTTTCAACGAAACCCTTGTAACTGCAGCTGGTTATAAGCTGCAGTTACGAGGTTTTGTTGAATAGCAGCGATATTTATATTTTTCCATTGGTAAAATATGAATCTGATATACAAAAGATCGGGATGTGTTGTATCGTCAAATATCTTGTCACTGTAGAGATAATAAACATAATAGCATTCTGTTTATTGGCATTTGGTAATCGGGTTACAGGGAGTCATTTCTTACTGTTAGTAAGTCTGTGTTCAAAATCTCGCAACTACGATACATTTATAGTGCAGTTGGTTCATTTTAGATATGGAATCTGGTCTACATAATTATGCAATTATATGCGCATTTATTAGTTAAAATTCTATTTCAATCAATGCCATGGCATATGCAGAAAATAACGAGTGAAACGAAATCTGATTATAATTTGCTTGAGTCAGAAGAAATCAATGTATTTTAGCACAGAAAATATCGAGCGAAAAGAAGAAATTGCTGATTATCAGCATTTTCATTTACCCTTTAATATTTTCTAGAACAATTCCCACATGAGACTTTAGAAGCAAGTCTTTTCGGAATGAGTTAAGCAAATATATTATTTGGTGAGTGAAGACGTTTAGATAGAATGATAAATGTACAGAAAAGTCTGGAAATAATGCAACAACTTCGATAAATTACATGTTATAATCTAGAGACAGAGAAACTTGTGAAAGATCTATACAGTAACTTGTCCATTTATATATTCATATTTGTATATTTTAGGTACAAAAATTACTAAAAAAGAATAATACAATTTTATTAAAGTTCATTTATTGGGATAAGGTGGAGTTATTTGTCGTCGATGGTTATATTCATACGTGTAAATACAAAGGACCTAAGTCCTTTCAGACGTTTACTACTTGATATGATTTTATTGATGTCTATTTTATAATAAAAATCGATAACACGCCCACCATAATCACTCAACCAATCAAACGTGATCTTAGAATAGTATCGGAATTTTACCAATATTATCGATATGTCAATTTATCGATAACACGCCCACGGTAATTTTTCAGCCAATGAAATGCCTCCTTTTTTAAGTGTCAATTAAACCAGGAATCCTGACGTGCGAACGTCAACGTAGGTCTCTTTGGCGCATGCGCGAAAAATCGATCTCGGCCAGGTAAAAATTTCCGATAAAACACGCTGTGTTATTTGTTAATATCGTCTGTTTGGAATCGAACTTTTGAACGCGGATTTTTCATACCGATTTCTGTTATCTTAAAGAAATGAAAATAATTTTAAACGGGTGGTCCAAATTTTTGATTTCCTTCCACCTTTAACACGGATTTCTGTCTTTTTCTCACATGTACTACGACAACATTCTTTCAGGGCCTCTAGCTGCTCGCCGCTATAGCCTACATATAGGTTAACGATTATAAAAACTATAGGTGAGAGGAAAATGTCACAACGGCTGTTTGTTGGGACCGAGGATCGAACAAACATGCCAAGTTTGAAAGCTTATCAGACAATGGAAAATCATTTTGCACCAGGAGTGTCAAAATCTCGTGTTGCTTGGTAAAGGGTTAACAAAAATCCAAAAGGACGTTAACCCCCTTTACACCAAAACAAATGTCATATGGTTCATTGGTCCATAAGTAACAGCGTACATTTAATTTTTTATCATAAAATCGTGGAATTTTGATTTTAAAACGAAATTAAGCTTATTCGATTATCTAGACAGTAAGTATGTAATACAGACGTTAATCAGTAAAAGTATCTTATCTCAAACAGAAATACAACTTGCCTTGTCAATATTTTGGTCCGAAAACACTTTGAAACAGAAAAAAAAAAAAAAAAAACAGTTTGCTTGTGCTATTTTATCTCAAACAGAAATACACGTACAACTTGCATTGCCAATATTTTTGTGCGGAAATCTTTGATTAAGTAAAATAGTTTGCTTGCGCGGTCACAACTACCCGAAATCCCGTGACACAATGTTTTCAACATTTCTCCATAAATCTGTTAGAATATGAACGATTTGACAAAAAAAAAAAAAAAAAAAAAAAAAAAAAAAAAAAAAATTGGGTGGTCGTTAATGAATTTTCTTAATTTCATTTTTGAAAGAGATATAAACTCAATCACACATGGTGTTTCTCCAAATTCTCTGCTTCAATTCATATTGATGAAATTGTTTTCACGTGATTCCAAACGTCTGTATGCAACGTCCATGTAGGCGAGATAGGGCCGACGCTTTTCTTCTTTCAAACTGAAAACGTTACTATTCAATGAACAATAGCAACATTGACCGAAAAACAAACCTTTGGTTTATACAGTCCATACGAAAAATTAAGTTTCATTGAAATAGAGTTTACCATAGATAAAATTGAGGAAATGGAAGAAAATATTGCTTTTTGGTCAATGTTTTAAGGTTTACAGACCCTGAAAAAATCACCGCTTTCTAGCCACAGGAAATGCACCAAAATACACACACTTGTAAATACACTTCACATAAGTTGATTCACTGTGCCGGATTTCAAGATTATGTTTCAAGAAGAATACAATTTACAAATATTATTTTACTCTATTTTCATATGCAAGGGAGGTAATTTTGAACTTTTTTGTGAAATATTTCCATAAGTATGCATTAATTCAAAATTCTAAACCGTGCCAAATGTTTATATTTGTATTTGGAATGGAAATGTAGCACAGTTAAGGAATCATTTGCACTTTTCAAATTTCGCCTCTTACTCTTTCGTGCTTTTGAGGGGTTGGATACCTTAACTGTAAGTGACGTCAAAACCATGTCTATTTTTGGAGAATGGGTTAAAATTTCATCGGATAAAAAGGGATTTTTCTCATGATACGTATGTCGCCATCCGATTCTATCAATCATTTTCCGACTAAGATCTTGTTTTGGCGTCCTAATTAAAATACCATACTTTAGATAAAGATTGAAGCAAAAGCAGACCATGCCAATAATAAGCATTTATTCCGTTTTCTTCATTTCATTCTGTGCTATTAATATCTTCATCAACATCAAATGTGTCTTCTGTACTACATGTATATTATACCAACCGGGATCAGTCCATTTTTAGTCGTTTTGGAAGAGAGTAAAAGTATTGTACGTCCAACTCAACAGCTAAGGTCGTTTGGAGACGGCAACTCAGTTCAAAGTCTCAAAGACAGAAATGTAGCGAATATTTCAATATTTTAGGGGAGATATAAAAGAAAAAACTCGGACAGTGTTCATAAAAGGTTACTCGCTTTTGTCCTGCAGCTAAACTGATAAAAAATGATCTACTTTAATTTTCAACATGGCCCACTTATTTGGCCGTAACAATTTTGAGATTGAACGTCCAAAACAACCTTGAACAAGATGTACTTAAAAGCGTTTTTTGAACGTAACTGACAAAACGTTAAAAGCTTTGTAATTGAAAATATATTTTATCTCAATTTGAGAGACAGGATCTAACACCAAAAAAAAAATTATCATTGTTTTACAGACCCCCTGCCCCTATTTTTATCAACAATAACAAACTAGTATTCGACAATCTTTTCATTATATTCATGATTCGAATAATATAAAGAATTGGTATTTTTGCATTTTCTCTCTATGTTTTCTAAATAATAATCTATTTTTTTGACGGCAAAGAACCGTGATATGATTGTTGTCGAGCTTACTAACCCTTTCCCAAACGACAAAATTTTAGGGTGATCCATTTCAAAAGCTTATGTAGCCATCAAAATAGATGCATAAAAAGACTGGATTTGTGTACAATATAGCATAGAAAACATTGAGGCAAAAGGAGAAACTGCTGGTCATCAGCAGTTTCTTCTTTTGCTTCAATGTTTTCCCAAGCCTTTTCAGTTAGGGACGTCAAAACCAGGTCTTGTTTGGGAAAGGGCTAAAATAACCATGTGAGGCGCCGTGTTCTATTGGTATTACATGTATTAGGATTTGGGACCGACGGCTGCTTGGTTCAAATCCAATCAGTGACCGTGTAATGGGAATATTTTTTAGCAAAAAGTTACTCCACTCTCTTCACTCAGATGCATTGTATTGGCACCCGCGAAAGTTAAAGGTAAAAGTTCCGTGGCTGCCAAAGAAACCAACTATTTTTTAAAAGTCGGAAGAATAATGTTTTTTAAACATAAACTTTAGCCCTTTCCCAAACAAGACACGGGGCTGTATCCGGATTGCCGTTTAGATTGAAAGGTAAACTTGGAATAAGATTGGTTGGGGAATATAAGTCCTGAATTTGATGTCTCTTATAGAAAAGGCTTGGGAAAATGTTGAACCAAAAGAAGAACATGCTTAGCAGTATTTTCTCATTTTGCCTCAATATTTTCTTTTCTTTGATATACACAAATTAATACTTTTCTTATTGATGTCATTTTTTTTCATCTGTATGCCAGCAGCTTCCAAATTGGACAACACAAAAGTTTTGCCTTTTGGGACTGGGTTAATGAGTCATAATAGATAATTTTTGACAAGAACAATTTAGAGATAGTCCAAGCGTACAGAATTGACCAAACGCCAATAGACAGATCGCTCCGCCCAACATAGAATTTAAGGCAAACAATGTGCATGTGGTCGGTAATAGGGAACGATTTTATCCAGTTAATCGTGACTTAAATTCGGACAAACAAAGTAGTATTTAGTAGTTGTTGTTATAAAATCTCGTAACTACGGCTTTATTTAAGCCGTAGTTACGAGATTTTATAACAACACCGACGCGGTTTATCAAAACATAACACCGAACCTAGTCTATTGTTAGCACAAAATTCTTTGCCATTGGTATGTCGATTGTTTTGATTGTCAGTCGATTAATCAATACAAAACCACGTGCAACGATGAACAATTGGGGCATAACATTTTTGTGATCGCCCATTGGCTAATCGATGTTTTTGATTGACAGTCGGCGTTTGGTCAATTGCGTGTAACACCACTTTGCTCGAATCTTATTGATTTTGACTGTTCCAGTATATGTAAATGCTGCTGCAGATTACACAATTTTAATCACAAAATATTGAGACAAATGAAGGATTGGGATTATCTTCTTTTATATTCATTGATGTTTCCCTAGACATTTCTTTTAGGTGAGTCAGGAGCGTCATTGTTTGGGAAGGAAATAAAGAGGAAAATGCGTACATGAGAAATATTGTAGGAAAAAGACAAAATATTGATCATCAGCATTTTCTTTTTTCTACGCTTTTCTAAACATGTCGCTCAAATGGAAATCAGATTTAGGGCTTATTTGCAAATGATTATAGTAATACATGTACACTGCTCAAAATAATTAAAGGATCACATAAATGCAGGAGTTCATATCCGTTGTAAATTCCAGGAAAAGTGTTAGAGGCCAACTTACTCATTGGTTTCAAACTTTTGATTATGTACAAAACTGGAACTGCTTGCATGTTTTCGATCTGATAAGCCACATTTTAAATAATTTTACGAAGTCCATTTTCCACAAAGTTTTTCTTCAGAAACGTAGTTTCTGTCCGTTAATAATCATGAAAAATATAAATATAAAAAGTCTTTGATAAAAATCCCAAGACCTATCCCCATGAAAGGCCATACGACATCCAAAACAAAGGACCTTGGCGATGAAGCCGATACACATTCTGCATAAATTTACCATCGGCAGGCAGTTCATATCTTGACAAAGGAGATGTTAATTCAACATAGCTGTAGAAATGTATTTAATTTAGCTTAAAAACAGAAATCAAAAACCGAAGCTGTGTTCATTTCAATATTTTGAGCAGTGTACATGCATATAAGCAACACGTGAAAAAAAACACATACAGAACATTTCGAATCATATCTTTTAATTCCAAATATATTCGTAATGTCTTTATGTTTACAATGATTAATAATAATTTTCCGTCTCTACATAAAGTAATTTAGTCCTTTGTTGTCCTGAAAAAATGTCCTATAGTAACTGCATAAGATCAGCATGAACTCATGACACTGCAATATATATTTGAGACAGAATCTGGAGAAATGTCCCTCATAGAATTAGAGATAACCGTGCTTCACGATCAGTCTGTGCACAACTGTCGTCTGACTGCGATCCATACTGCTGTCTTACGGTAACTACAGGCCGTAAAGAAGCTATTGGAGACCAACATGGTTCATGACCAGACTGCGTGTATACGCAGGCTGATCTTGAACCATGCTGGGATCAAAAACATTTTATTACGTTTTTCCATATCCTGGCTCATTTATATATCTGCTGAAACGTAGACAATATAGCCTATCTATTCACGGTGGGGTATAACATGACACAGCAATTGAAGAATATCTTCAATATTGTGTTTATATGTGACCGATTTGAAAACTATTATTATTATTATTATTTTTATGCTAAGTGAATTATTTGATTATCAGTATAGATTCAGAATGTAATTTATTGCTTTATTCAGATGATAGTACAATCCTTTTTTCGCACAAAGACCCTTCTGTTATTTCAAGTAAACTCAGTAAAGTCATATTCCCACTTGCATACTGCGTATAAGTCTAGCTTAAGCCGGGATTATACAGGGTAACTGGACAACTCACTTGCTGAACCATAGGTTTCGCCAAGCCATAGCTATTTCTTATCCAAGCTTGTGTTGACTTGCACACTAGTGAGCTGAGTTCAATTCACAGTTAAAAACCCGGGCTCAGTCAAACCTGGTACATAGCAGGTTTGGGTGAGCCAGATGTACATTAGTTACGACGTTTGTCTTCAAAAATCACAAATAAACATTACTTTTCATATGAATTTCATCAATATTAGTGAGTCTAACAAAACGTTATCAATTTTTGCATTAAATTGAAGATAATTTATAAAAGCAAAATTTTTTGTTGTATTCTGCAAATAAAAAATGAAGCCGAAAAAAGCCCTAGCTGTTTTCATTAACCTGTTCACAAACAAGACCTGGTCCATAAAAGAAAAGGTTTGGGAAAACATTGAGATAAAAGAAGAAACTGCTGATTATCAGCAGTTTCTCCCTTTGTCTCAATATTTTCTATGCTATACTTTACACAAATCCAATAGTTTTCAATCTTAATTTTGTCGTCTGCAGTAACTTTCAAATTGGACCACTCTAAATTTTTGTCGTTTGGGAAAGGGTTAGATCTAAAACTAGTCAGGAAAAAGATAAATATTCGTTAATTTCTATTATGATAAATAAAAGAAAGATGTGCAATATGGATGTTGGCCCTTTCTTTAAATACGAGAAAAGTGGAAGATAGAGAAGATGAAAACAAGAGAAAAGACAGAAAGAAAGCGATAAAGAGAATGCGAAGGAATGGAAAAGGAGATGGACAGGAAGGGAGGAGTGGGGCCTACATTTCTACGGAAAGAGATAGAGAGAAAAAAAAAACAAAGAAAAACAGTGGCAAGTAGAAATGGGGGGGGGGATAATGGATAAAAATAGATTGTTTTCTTTGCTGGCAATTAGATCGGCTTAAAACTAGAAAAACCGGTTTCGGCACGCGTAATAATATGAACCATAGCTCAAACTCGAGATCGTCCAAACCCGGGCTCAAAACCGTTAGAGCAAATGACCGTGAAGTCGGGATCATCTCGGGTTCAAGCCTAGCTTATCTGAAGTCGAGTTCAGTAACGGTCTACGGATAAACCCAGGATCGAGTATGCAAGCGGGCATAATAGAGTCTTGTTCAGCTTGGCTTGTTGACAATAAATTATCCTTACATCTTGGAAAAACTGAATCAATTCTATTTGGCTCTAAAAGGATACTTAAGAAGGTTGAAGACTACAATGTTGTTTGTAATGGTCATACTGCTGAATCTACAAATCAAATGAAATATCTTGGTCTTAACATTGATAGTAGCTTGTCAGGAGAGACAATTGTTAACAATATTATTAGCAAAGTAAACTCAAGACTAAACTTCCTGTATATATAACGATTGTCTTAGAAGTAAATAATTTACAAATATTATTTTACTCTATATTCATATACAAGGGAGGTAAGTTTGAACATATTTGTCAAATATTTCCATAAGTATGCATTAATTCAAAATTCTAAACCGTTCAAAATGCTTATGTTTGTATTTGGAATGGAAATGTAACACAGTCTATAAATTAATGGCACTTTTCAAATTTCGCCTCTGGCTTTTTGGTGCAAATGATGGGTTGCACACATCAAAAATGATTATCTATGATGGTTGTGTCACGTGATTCCCCATCGTTTCATTAGATGCACCATTTATGGTACGTCTGTTACTCTGGTAATATAATTGAGCCAGGATCTGGAAAAACGTCCCTTATAGCATTTTTAAAAAATGAGTTTCAAGATCAGCCTGCTGTCAAATGGAGTCCAATATGCATCAATGCTACTCTCTATAAGTTACTACAGGTCATGAAAAAGCTATTAGAGAACAACATGGATCCTGATCAGACTGTGCGTATGCACAGGCTGATCTGGATCTATGTTGGGCTCCAAAGCCTTAAGGGACGTTTTTCCAGATCCTGGCTCAATTATATTCGCAATCTAGTTGCCAATAATAGACCGTGATTCACAAAAAGCTAGTTTGGACTGTTGTTGGTAGATTGTTACACAGTAATAAGGTAGTCCACCCCTTATGAGATTAACGCGACGTCGGAATTGTTTGGGCGACGTCGTAAAATCCATCGTTGAAATCTTGAAACGAATAGGGAAGGATATGTAGCGAATGTTAACGACGTTACACGAAACATTCCGACGTCGCGTGAGTCTCATTAGGGGTGGACAACATTTAAGCACATACAGTATTAGATGTATTACAATACATGTTATCAAATAGTTTTTTCTAGTTCTCGTTTATGGTTTCTTTCTATCCCCTTTTGTACTACCGTCACTGCTGTAGTTGCAACCCCAATTCATGAAACACCTGAAAGTACATGTACACATTTAGAGACAAATTTTGTAAACATTACATTAGTGTTCTCCATCTACATAGCATTTCAAGTTGCGTTTTCTATTATGTTTTTAACCCTTTCCCAAACAATACCTGGTTTTGACGTCCCCGATAGAGAGGGTTTGGGAAAACATTGAGACAACGCATTGGTAACCAGCATTTTGTCTCAATATTTCTATTCTATATAATATATTTAACACAAATCATGTATTTGTCATCATCTATTTTGTCGTATGCATCAACAGTAAAATTAAAAAAGTCGAATATGCCGATAGTCCAAAATTCGGCTGTTTCGGAAAGGGTTAAAGAAAAGCAGCAAATTGTGGCTAACCAAAATGCAATTGATACCCGTTATGTCGAAATCGTTTTACTCGAATTTCTGATTGTGTCGAAGCGTAAATCTTGTCCTGTCCTAAATAATGCTATGAACAGTGTAAAACAATTCTGGTTTGAAAAAATACTCAGATAATAAATAGAAAAGGGGGATGATAAAAAGCATTAGATAAGAATTTCACATATTATTTAAAATGTGTCTAAACTTTTAAAAAAGAAATATAATCATTGTAGCTAAAGAAAAAATATTGATGTTCAATATTTTCATACGTAACTTTATTATTTTCTGTTATTATCAGTGCTATAAATTGCGCGATTCCGTTCAATTTGATTTTTTTTAAAATTCATCGTCTGCACCCAATATGTCGCCCTTTTTAATCTTTTCCCAAACGAGAATTTTACTCCTGCTGCATACGACAC
This sequence comes from Fragum sueziense, assembly GCA_963680895.1. Taxonomy (NCBI): domain Eukaryota; kingdom Metazoa; phylum Mollusca; class Bivalvia; order Cardiida; family Cardiidae; genus Fragum; species Fragum sueziense. The sequence goes on from OY804604.1 coordinate 33,509,782, forward strand.
AATAAATATTACTAAAGGTAAAATTTGTTAGTAATATAGCTCAGAAAAAAAATGAGATAAAAAGAGAAAATGCTGATACTCAGCATTTTCTTTTGGCTCAATGTTTTCCCAAATCATTTTCATTAGGGACACCAAAACCAGTTCTTGTTTGGGAAAGACTTTTACCAACGAATTTAATCTTTTGATTCTAATCATCGGTGCCTCTCACTTTACCGTTCGCGTGGAAACTTACCGTTTTTGTCTCCTATGCGACATCCTTGCTACTTGGTCAAGCGCTTCAATGTCAGAATCTAACGTGTCAACGCTGAGTTCTCGCTTTGTGACTCTAGAGTTTCTCAGTAAGGTATCGATGACGTCTAGCATCTGAGCGGAGTCATCGTTTTCAGCGTCTGCATCCGCCCGGTCCACACGTTTTATATCGTTCAAGAGGAATGTATCCAGACGTTTTGATTGAATGCATTCTGGAAAGGTTTTTTAAGAATTCGGTGTATTTATTAACATTTCAGGAAGTTCGTCCCTAATGAGATTCGTGCTACGTCGGAATCATTAGGCCGAATTCGAAAACATTCGGCAGTGGAACTTTCCACCAACGAATGTTTAAAACGACAGCGCCCGAATAGATTCGGATACAAAACGACGCCGCTGGAAAAAAAAAAAAAAAAAAAAAAAAAAAAAAAAAAAAAAAAACCCTGATGTTTTATGAATCTCAAAAAGGCCACATTACGGGTATTCTACATAAAACAATGGACAAACGTTACGATTAGAAATTCGATTTGTTTTTAAGTATAAGTCAATTTAAGCAAGTACGCTCGTATCATTGCAAATCGAATAAAATAGCTATGGAAAAAGCACAAAATGAGAATTAGAATTCATTACTACTCTTTTAAATGAACAAAAACAAATTAATAGATAAATCAATAAAATTATAAAAAATTGAACAAATGAATAAATAAATAAGTTAATTAATGAATGAATAATAGTGCTAAAATATTGAGCATTTTAATCAGCTATGCAGAATAAAAGCACAAAAACAACCAAAATCGAACAATATTCCGCAGTTTTCATTCTTGTTGTTTGTAATCGAATCTGACGAGTAATAAAGACAAAAGTAATTTGGCAATCCTTATATAAAAAGGATTATGAACTCGCATTACCCTTTCCAAAAACAAAGTTTTCACTTTCGTTTTGAGATAGTTTTGAATAATAAAGAGTAAAGAAAATGCTGACGTCCAGCATTTTCTTCTTGTCATTCACTCTTTCATGTAAAAACATGCATGCTTTGATGAATCAAACAATAAAACCACTATTTCTTCCTTAAAACACATGTTATTTTGAACTAGACTCCAGAATTGATGTGTGGAAATGGGTTAATTGACTTTATGTCCGGGATGATTTGTTCAGATAACCGGAAAATTATCTTTCTTTATAGTAAAACAGAAAATAATTACGGATCAAAGATCAGCAAGGTCATTCACATGTGTTATCACGGTGTTTAATCACGTGATACAACCATTTCAGAAAGTCGTCAATAACTTTGTTAATATGGGATTAATGTGAACTCGGTTTGAAGCAGAGAAGGAAGACAGACGTCACGCATTAGATGGACGTGGTGGGTTTTTGAAACATCAACTGATAAAAAAGTTATTGAAGATCAACCAAAATTAACTATTCCACATTCCTTGCGACTTTCTGATAGGAAAAAAGTCCTCTTCCAAGCATTTTTCTGGTCAATTAAAGACGGTTCTTGCAAAAGTTTGTCATAATTAGACAGTACTAAGAGAGGCACCCAAATGGTTGTCTAAAACGAGTAGCCTATATACTTTCTACACGTGTACCCGTCAATCGCGACCCCGAGACTGTTTGCAATCTTTTGTCGTTTGGAACGAGTTTGCAACATGATATCGAGCTTAATACAGTGACCGTCATATTGAACGTGAAAGTAGATGCGCGTAAATGACGTCATCAAAACAAATCAATCCTTTTGCTAACGTTATAATTCAAGTGAAATATACTGTCAATAATCGGTAAATCACATCAATTTTTTATCTGATAAAATTTCATCACATTTATCAGGATGCAGTCGACTTTTGAACGCTGTTTGTTTAAAGTGACATTTCACAATTATTTGTACATAAATTTTACTTTCATTCTATCTGAAAGAGCATGTTTTCTTATGAAAATTCTGAAAATTTCAAGCCAAAATATTGAACCGTTTACGAGAAATATGTATTTTTGTGCTAAAATTAAACAAATTGTTGTGGACAACAGTTCAGATTTATATAGAATTTGTCATTTCTGCCCAAACTTTAAAGGAGTATTTTTCGCTTATAAATAACAACTTCAAAAAAGTGATTGCATTTCTACGCATTAGAATAAACAATCTTTGCATCAAGATACACTTTGAAAAAAAATGAAATAAATGTGAAATGTCACTTTAAGATATTTTGGGCGTAGATTCAAATAATTGTTCGGACTGCTTCCGTTGTTAGGCTTGCGGAGTAATATGGACAGGATCCGCCAATGCAGGCAACTGTAATGCGTTCGAGTCGATCTTGAGTAACGATAAGATCTGAGAATATTCGAATGGTATACCCGTCTGGCAATTACCCGCGGATACCCGGGTATCCGCACATACAGATAATTCATGAATCTGGATGGTTCATTAAGACTAAAGTATTAGGAGCAATTCACCATTTAGGTAGGAGTTGACTCGACGGAGTCACCTTGTCTGCATGTGCCTATTGGTGGATTTTTTTTTATTCCAAATCAGTATACTTCCCTATGTGCTCACTTTGAATATGTTATAAGTGAAAATCTACTTTTTTACAAGTTGAAAGCTATTTTTTAAAGGACGCCATTACTGTAAGCGTTTACGTAAACATTTATGTGATAATATAGTGTAGAGGTATTTTTTTGCATTTTTTTCTCTTGGAAAAGGCTTTTATGCAGAAATATTGAGAAAGGGCAATTTTTAAAAATTTGAAAGCTAAAAGCATTCATCGGATAATAAGTAATTAGTTTGTACCCGGGTCCTGACAAACTTCAAACCTACCCGCGGGTACTTGGGTACTCGTTTCAGCCCAATTGTCTATTCCTATTACGTTTATACATGTGAACAATTAAGAATGATATCTTTTTAATCTCGAGGGAAAGTTCCGTCGTTCTACACGTACCATGCGAAAGAGTTCTGTTTGCTTTTCACCATGTCACGCCCTACCAGCTTTGTACGCCTATATCTCAGCTTGAAATGGTCTGATCAAGATCCATATTGGTCTATTGTACTTCTATATCTACCAATAGATGTCGCCAACGTCGATTATCATCTATCCGATTTGGGCATTCTGGGGTAAAAAATTCCAAATTTTCAACGTACTACCTTTAAAGTGGTATTTTGGTGTTGTATTGATGTTACATACGTACAATATAAGAACCCTTGACTAACAATCATGTTTTGGTACATGATATGGCTAAATGAAAATTTGAAAGATGGAAAATTCGCTTTTTACACCGTTTGGGAAACATTTTTCAGAAAATATTTTTCAGGGTACTCCCTTTAAAATGGTGAATTTGTGGTGTATTGCTGTTACATACCTACAGCATTAGGATCTATGACTAAAAACCCAATTTTCGGTACATTTCATGGGGAAAAGAAGACTTGAAATACTGACTTCAGTTTTTACACCGTTTGGGACAGATTTTTCGATAAAATTCCAAATTTTCAACGTACACTTTTAAGAGTGGTATTTTGGTGTTGTATTGATGTTACATACGTACACTATAAGAATCCTTGAGTAATAAACATTTTTGGTACATGTCATGACTAAAGGAAGATTTGAAAGAAGGAAATTTCGCATTTTACACCGTTTGGGAAACATTTTTCAGAAAATTATATTTTTAAGGGTACTACCTTTAAAATGGTGAATTTGTATTGTATTGCTGTTACATACCTACAAAATCAGGTTCCAGGACTAAAAAAACAACACTTTTAGGTACATTTTATGGATAAAAGAAAACTTGAAATAAGGACTATAGTTTTACACCGTTCGGGACAGGTTCTTCGAGGAAAAAAATCCAAAGTTTCACTGTACACCTTCAAAGTGGTTTTTTCGTGTTGTATTGATGTTATTTATATACATACAGTATAAGAAATCCTGACTAAAAAGCACTTTTTGGTACATGACATGGATAAAGGAATATTTAAAACAAGAAAACTCCACTTTTTACACCGTTTTGGAAACATTTTTCAGAAAATTATATTTTTCAGGGTACTCCCTTTAAAATGGTAAATTAGGTTGTGTTGCTGTTACATATCTACAATTTAAGGATCCATGACTAAAAATCGACTTTTCGGTACATTTAATGGGTAAAAGACGACTCGAAATAAGGACTATAGTTTTTATACACCGTTTGGGACAGATTTTTCGATAATTTCCAAATTTTCATTGTACACCTTTAAAGTGGTATTTTGGTGTTGTATTGATATATCATATGTACAATATAAGAACCGTTGACTGAAAAACACTTATTGGTACATGACGTGGCAAAAGAAAAATTTGAAACAAGAAAATCCGCTTTTACACCGTTTGGGGAACATTTTTCAGAAAATTTTGTTTTTTTCAGGGTACTCGCTTTAAAATGGTGGATTTGTATTGTATTGCTGTTACATACCTACAAAATCAGGTTCCATGACTAAAAAAACCAACACTTTTTGGTTATATTTTACGGATAAAAGAAAACTTGAAATAAGGACTATAGTTTTACACCGTTCGGGACAGGTTCTTCGAGGAAAAAAATCCAAAGTTTCACTGTACACCTTCAAAGTGGTTTTTTCGTGTTGTATTGATGTTATTTATATACATACAGTATAAGAAATCCTGACTAAAAAGCACTTTTTGGTACATGACATGGATAAAGGAATATTTGAAACAAGAAAACTCCACTTTTTACACCGTTTTGGAAACATTTTTCAGAAAATTATATTTTTCAGGGTACTCCCTTTAAAATGGTGGATTTGTGTTGTATTGCTGTAACATACCTACAATATCAGGTTCCATAACTAACAAACCACTTTCCGGGTACATTTCATGTGTAAAAGAAGACTTGAAATAAGGACTATAGTTTTTACACCGTTTGGGACAGATTTTTCGAAAAAGTTCCAAACATTCAACATACAACCTTTAAAGTGGTATTTTGATGTTGTATTGGTTTTGCATACGCACAGTATGAGATCCGTTGACTAAAACCACGTTTTAGTACGTGGCATTCCGAAAGAAAAATTTGAAAGAAGGAAAATTCGCTTTTTACACCGTTTGGGAAACATTTTTCAGAAAATTATATTTTTTCAGGATGCTCCCTTTAAAATGTTGAATTTGTGTTGTATTGTTATAACATATCTACAATATCAGGATTTATGAGTTAAAACCACGTTTCCGTACATTTCATGGGTAGAAGAAGACTTGATATAAGGACTATATAGTTTTTACATCGTTCGGGACAGGTTTTTTTTTAAAAAAATAAATTTTCAACGTACTACATTTAAAGTGGCAATCTGCTGATGTAATGATGTTACATACGTCCAACATAAGAACCCTTGACTAAATATCACGTTTTGGTACATGGCATGTCTAAAGGAAGATTTTGAAGAAGAAAAAATCAGCTTTTTACCCCGTTTGGGAACCATTTCTCAGAAAACTATATTTTTTAGGGTACTCCCTTCAAAATGGCGGATTGTGTTGTATTGCTGTTACATACATGCAATTTCAGGATAAATAACTCAAAAATCACTTTTTGGTACATTTCATGGGTAAAAGAAGACTTGAAATAAGGACTATAGTTTTACACCGATTGGGACAGATTTTTCGAAATATTTCCAAATGTTCAACATACTACCTTTAATGTTGTATTTTGGTGTTGTATTGATGTTACATACGTCCAGTATAACCAACGTTGATTAAAAACAACGTTTTGGTACATGACATGGCTAAAGAAAGATTTGAAAGAAGGAAAATTCTATATTTACACTGTTTGGGAAACATTTTTCAGAAAATTATATTTTTCAGGATCATCGCTTTAAAATGGTGAATGCGTGTTGTATTGTTGTTACATACAGGGTGTTTCATAATATGTGTTACCATTTCGAATCACAAGTGTGTTGAAATTAAGAAATACACATTTAAATGAAATGTACAATGTGAAAATAGACATAATAAAGTTTTATTTGACATATAACATTAGTATATCTGCATTCAGGATTAACGCCAATTCAATTTCACACATATAGTACAGTTTTACGACAAAACACCCTAGATGACGTCATCCCTGTTGCAAAACGACGTCAACACGTTTCTTAGAGTTTCTAATGACAGAATTCCATGTGTTCAAAGCATTATTCTGATTTCCCAATCGAATGCTATTTAAAGTTATCTATGGATATTGCGACATGGTTTTACTCACATGCTCTTTCAGAAATATCAAAGAAAAAGTTCAAGCATACTGATATATGAAGAGTGCAAAAGCCACACATTATTTGACCTGTATGAAATCCATTGTTTCCCATATGTTTTTCAAGCCAAACAATCCTCGGAAGTGAGGGGCGCAATACTAGCCCGCTGGAATCAAAGGAAATTAAAGTCTGCACCTCTTTGCCTCAATGCTGAAACATTTCCTCTTTGATATATGCAGATAGCATACTCTATTGATTGTCCCAATGTCGCAAATTTTGTCCTCGGAAAAGAAAGGTCAAGTTATTACCGATGAACTTAAGGCGGTCCATACTGTTAAATTGTGAGAATGAAATGATCTGTTAAGACAAATTATGATTTTTCTAAACATCTGCATTGAGATTTCATGGTCAGGATATTGTTTATCCATAGATATTATAACAGATATTGATAAATATTTGATCAAGCATTTTGACAACTTCTGTCCGTGCATCAATTGGCGGCAACATTTTGAAAAACGGACCAAATTTAATGACGTCGAAAAAGACGCCATGACACTAATACTTTCCCTTAATTTTTGTGTGACACAAAACATCAGTATGTAACCTTTAGAAACATGTATATGATGGCTATATTGTATGTGACACCAATGATTTATGCTTATTCTTAATGGTAACATATATTATGAAACACCCTGTACCTACAATATCAGGATTTATGATTAAAAAAAACATGTTTCGGTACATTTCATTGGTAAAAGAAGACTTGAAATAGTGACTCCAGGGGCCTGTTTCATCAAAAGATTTAAGACGTATTTTTGACTTACTGATGTCTTAAATATCGCTTAAAACACCAATCGCATAACCCAGGTTTTAATAGAATTGCGATACGCGTATCTTGCCCTAAACTTGTCGTAAGTCGTCGGTAAGTCAAAAATACGTCTTAAATAGTTTGATGAAAGAGGCCCCAGTTCTTGCACCGTTTGGGACAGATTTTTCGAAAGGAAGATATGGAAGAGCGAAAAATCGCTTTTTACACCGTTTGGGAAACATTTTTCAAAAAATTATATTTTTCAATGTACTCCCTTTAAAATGGTGATTTTTTATTGTATTTGTGTGACATACCTACAACATCAGGTTCAGTGACTAAACGCACTTTTCGACACATTTCATGGGTAAAAGAAGACTTGAAATAAGGACTATAGTTTTACACCGTTTGGGACAGATTTTTGAAAAAAATCCAAATATTCAACGTGGTATTTTGGTGTTGTATTGATGTTACATACATACAATATAAGAACTCTTGCCTAAAACCACGTTTTGGTACATGACATTGCTAAAGGATGATTTGAAACAAGAAAAATCCGCTTTTTACACCGTTTGGGAAACATTTTTCAGAAAAAATATATTTTCAGGATGCTCCCTTTGAAATGGAGGATATGTGTTGTATTGCTGTTACATACCTACACTACTCAAAACTTATAAGTACTCCGACTATATTATAAAGCATATCTCCGGACTGGCATAACATATCTTAACCAAATTTAAAACATCTTCGCTTTAACCATATGACCACCATATATTGAATTTTCATCAACTTCCCGACAACCTGAATTGAACAAGAACCAGCTAACGGAGACCACTGGTGGAAGCAAAATTCACAAAGTCATTAACTTGTGTGTTCCTTGTTCGCTCACACAATAGCATGACATCAGGAACGCAAAGACATTTTGTAATTCCTGACAGATGTTGTAGGGATATATTTTTTAATATTCTAGAAGTCGGTGTAAGGTTCTCTACGCTTGCTAAGCATTTGGTTGATCAACATCATTCTGGACAGTAAATCGTTAAGTCTGTAAAACACTTTTTCACAATCAGCAAATTTAATACATGCTTGCCAACTGAACATTAACATGTTGACTGTGAGGTCATGGTTTTTGCGTCTTGTGCTTAGACATGATGAATTGGGCCATTATCGGATAGTTCGGATACTGAATGGTCTCCCTTCAAGGCATAATGTATCCCTTTCTGTGACAGCCACTGAACGCTCCAGTTCACGTAGACGAGACAGAACAATGTTATGGTCCTAATTCCGGCTTGATTTCCTATCACGTGGATGTCTTGGTAGGTTGGTAGCACTTCCGGTTTGTCTGCACTCGGCCACAAGTTGGTTGATAGCATTTGCATGTACATTTATGATACGGGTTGCATTTCTTTTGAAAAATGGTACGAATGTAACAAGAATGTTGATGTTTGACAGTAATGAACGATATTTTGTATTTAATTTGTATAGAACGACTGGAAATGTGGGTATGAGAAGATTACCTACGCTCGAATCACACCACCTTGTAAAACACCAATTGTTGTGGGTTGTTGTTGTAGAGATTTCCAACACATTTTATGTTTTTATGTTTGGCACGTTGACCCATAAAGGAATAAATAATAAATTAAGCACGTGGGATTCGTGTATGAAACGCAGGAGGAATATTTCAATTTTCTATAGTTGACCGGAAGTTATCATTTTGAACAATAATTTTGCAAAATGAAAATGATGTCGGTAAAGTAAATAAGTTAGGGAATCATAAGAAATGTCGACTTTTGATATTCCTTTACCGGAGAACATTTTGCGCATAATAGAAAACGGAGTACTTATAAGTTTGGTTAAGTATACAACTGCATGATCCATGACTAAAAATCCACTTTTGGTACATTTCATGCGTAAGAGAAGACTTGAAATATGGACAAAAGTTTTTACACCGTTTGGGACAGATTTTTTCGAAAAAAATTCAAATATTCAACGTACTTCCTTTAAAGTGCAATTTTGGTGTTGTATTGATGTAACACACGTACAGTATAAGAACCGTTGACTAAAACCACGTTTTGGTACATGGCATGGCTAAAGAAAAATTTGAAAGAAGGAAGTCGCTTTTTTTATACCGTTTGGGGAACTTTTTTAAGAAAATTATATTTTTCAGGGTGCTCCCTTTATGATGGGAAATATGCGTTGTATTGCTGTTACATACCTACAAGATCAGGATCCATGACTAAAAACCCCTTTTCTGTCCATTTCATGGGTAAAATGAGACTTAAAATAAGGACTATAGTTTTAAACCGTTTGGGACAGATTTTTCGGAAAAAAGAATCAAAATTCTCAACGTACTACATTTAAAGTGGTATTTTGCTGTTGTATTGATGTTACATACGTACAATACAAGATCCCCTGAATGAAAACCACTTGTTGGTAAATGGTATTGCTAAATGACGATTTGAAAGAAAAGAAGAAAACTAACTTTTTACACCATTTGGGAAACATTTTTCAGAAAATTATATACTTTTCAGGCGAATTATTTAAAATAGTGAATTTGTGTTGTCTTGCTATAACATACCTACAATATCAGGATTTATTATTAAAAACCACGTTTCGGTACATTTCATGAGTAAAAGAAGACTTAGTATAAGGACTATATAGTTTTTACACCGTTTGGGACAGGGTTTTCGAAAAAGTTCCAAATTTTCAACGTGCTACATTTAAAGTGGTATTTTGGTTTTGTATTGATGTAACATGCGTACACTAAAAGAATCCTTGAGCAAAAAAACATTATAGGTACATGGCATGGCTAAAGGAATGTTTGAAAGAAGGAAAATTCGCTTTTTACACCGTTTGGGAAACATTTTTCAGAAAATTATATTGTTCAGGGTACTCACTTCAAAATGTTAAATTTGTGTTGTATTGCTGTTACATTCCTACAATTTTAGGATCCATGACTAAAAAAACACCTTTCGGTACATTTCATGAGTAAAAGAAGACTTAAAATAAGGACTATATTTTTTACACCGTTTCGGACAGATGTTTTCGAAAAAATTTCCAAATATGCAACGTACTACATTTAAAGTGGAATTTTGGTGTTGAACTGATGTTACATACGTACAATATGAGAACCCTCGGGAAAAACTCGTTTTTGTACATGGCATGGCTAAAGGAAAGTTTGAAAGAAAGAAAATTCGCTTTTTACACCGTTTGGGAAACATTTTTCAGAAACTTATATTTTTCAGGCTACTCACTTCAAAATGGTGAATTTGTGTTGTGTTGCTGTTACATACGTACAATTTCAGGATCCATGACTAAAAAAACCCTGTTCGGTATATTTCAAGGGTAAAAGAAGACTTGAAATAAGGACTATAGTTTACACCGTTTGGGACAGGTTTTTTGAAAAAAATTCAAATTTTTCAACGTACTACATTTAAAGTGGAATTTTGGTGTTGTAATGATGTTACATATTCACAATATAAAAACCCTTGAGTAAAAACCATGTTTTTGTACATGGCATGGCTAAAGGAAGATTTGAAAGAAGGAAAATTCGCTTTTTTACATAGTTTGGGAAACATTTTTCAGAAAATTATATTTTCCAGTGTACTCCCTTTAAAGTGGTGAATTTGTGTTGTATTGCTGTTACATACCTACAACATCAGAATCCATGACTAAAATACCGTTTGTTGGTTCATCTCATGGGTAAAAATATCTTGAAATAAGGAATATAGTTTACACCCTTTGCGACAGATTTTTCGAAAAATTTCCAACTTTTCAACGTATTACCTTTAAAGTTGTATTTTGTTGTATTGATAGTAGATACAAAGTACATAAGAACCATTGACTAAAAATCATGTTTTGGTATATGGCATGGCTACAGGAAGATTTAGAAGAAGGAAACTTCGCTTTTTACACCGTTTGGGAAGCATTTTTTCAGAGATTTATATATTATTCAGGCGAATCATTTAAAATGGTGAATTTGTGTTGTCTTGCTATTACATACCTACAATTTCAAGATTTATGATTAAAAAAGAACACGTTTCGGTACATTTAATGGGTAAAAGAAAACTTGATATAAGGACTATATAGTTTTTATACCGTTTGGGAGAGCTTTTTCGAAACATTTCCAAATTTTCAACGTGCTACATTTAAAGTGGTGTTTTGGTGTTGGATTGATTTTACGTACGTACACTATGAGAATCCTTAAATAAATTTAAAAAAAAAAGAAAAAAAACTTTTTGGTACATGGCATGGCTACAGGAATGTTTGAAAGAAGGAAATTTGCTTTTGACACCGTTTGGGAAACATTTTTTAGAAAAGTATATTTTTCAGGGTACTCACTTCAAAATGTTGAATTTGTGTTGTATTGTTGTTACATACCTACAATATCAGGATCCATGACTAAAAGAAGACTCTTCTGTATATTTCATGGGTAAAAGAAGACTTGAAATAAGGACTATAGTTTTACACCGTTTGGGACAGTTTTTTTTTTTTGAAAAATTCCAATTTCTTAACGTACTAATTAAATGGGTAAAAGAAGACTTGAAATAAGGACTAAAGTTTCTACAGCGTTTGGGACATGTTTTTCAAAGAAATTTCAACGTACTACATTTAAATTGGTATTTTGGTGTTGTATTGATGTTACATACGTACAATTTAAGACCCCTGGACTAAAAACCAGTTTTTGGAACGAGGCATGGCAAAAGGACGATTTGAAAGAAGGAAACTTCGCTTTTTACACTGTTTGGGAAACATTTTTTAGAAAATTATATTTTTCAGGATGCTCCGTTTAAAATGGTGAATTTGTGTTGTATTGCTGTTACATAACTACAATATCAGGATATATGACTGTTCAAAGACCCCTTTCTGGACTCCCTTTAAAAATGGGGATTTGTGTTGTATTGCCGTTACACATCTGCAATTTCAGGATCCATGATTAAAAAATGACTTTTCGGCACATTACATGGGTAAAAGAAGACTTTAAATAAATACTATAGTTTTTACACCGTTTGGGACAGATTTTTCGAAAATTTTCCAAATTTTCAACGTACCAACTTTTATACTGGTATTGTGGTGTTGTATTGATGCTACAAAGGTACAATATAAGAACCCTTGACTAAAAACCACTTTTTGGTACACGACATGGCTAAAGAAAGATTTGAAAGAAGGAAGATTCGCTTTTTATACTCTTTGGGAAGCAATTTTCAGAAAATTATGTTTTAGGGTGCTCTCTTTAAAATGGTGAATTTGTGTTTTATTGCTGTTACATGCATACAATGTCAGTATCAATGACTAAAAATACTTTTCGGTACATTTGATGGGTAAAAGAAGACTTGAAATAAGGACTATAGTTTTTACACCGTTTTGGATAGATTTTCCGAAGAATTTCCAAATTTTCAACATACTTCCTTTAAAGTGGTATTTTTGGTGTTGTATTTATGTTACATACGTAAAATATAAGAACCCTTAACAAAAAGACACTTTTTGGTACATGGCATAGCTAGGATTTGAAAGAAGGAAAATCCACTCTTTACACCGTTTGGGAAACATTGTAGAGAAAACTATATTTTTCAGGGTACTCCCTTTAAAATGATTAATTTGTGTTGTATTGGTTTTACATACATAAAATATCAGGATCTATGACTAAAAAACGACTTTTCGATACATTTCGTGGGTAAAAGAAAACTTGAATTGAGGACTATAGTTTTTGCACCGTTTGGGCACCTTTTTTTGGAGGAATTTCCAAATTATCAATGTACTACCTTTAAAGTGCTATTTTGGTGTTGCATTGATGCTATATACGTATAATATAAGAACCCTTGACTAAAAACCACGTGTTGGAACGAGGCATGGCAAAAGGAAGATTTGAAAGAAGGAATATTCGCTTTTTACACCGTTTGGGAAACAAGTCTCAGAAAATTATATTTCTCTGGGTGTTCCCTTTAAAATGGTGAATTTGCGTTGTATTGCTGTTACATACCTACAATATCTGGATCAATGACTAAAAACCACTTTTTGGTACATTTCATGGGTAAAAGAAGAATTGAAATAAGAACTATAGTTTCTACACCGTTTGGGACAGGTTGTTCGAAAAAAATCCAAATTTTCAACGTACACCTTTAAAGTGGTTGTATTGATGTTATATTATTATTATTATACCGCATTTATATAGCACCCTTTTCATAGTAACACTACGTTCAAAGGTGCTTTACATCGTATGTTAAATACATTCAGTAAAAAAATTGAAATGATTAGTATACACTAAACTTATATAAAAAAAGGAGAAAACTTAAGCTAAAATTTAATTAAAAAAACAGAAAAATTATGAGTGAATTTTATATACGATTTCTTAAAATTGATTTGTATCACTGCTTAATGTCCATAAAATCTGATGAATAGGTGGGTTTTAAGACCTCTTTTAAAGGCAATCAGTGAATCCGTGTCTCTGAGATCCGCTGGTAGATTGTTCCACAACTTTGGAGCTGCACTGATAAAACTTCTGTCACCATACTTGACACGACTTCTTGGAACTTGTAACGTCAAAGAGCTGTGACTCGACCGTAGGTTTCTGGAGGGTTGGTACACGTGGAGAAGTCTGTTTATATACACTGGGGCCTGACCATGTAACGCTTTGTGAGTTAAAGTTAAAATTTTATATTCAATCCGGGACTGGATGGGTAACCAATGGAGTTCTTTCAACACTGGTGTAATGTGGCATGTTCGTGATGACCTGTTTATAATTCGGGCTGCTGTATTTTGGACACGTTGGAGTTTATTTAAGACTTTGTCTGGCAGACCATATAGCAATGAATTACAATAGTCAAGTCTTGATGTTACCAGGGAGTTCACGAGAGATTTTGTTGCGTCTGAAGTCAGATATTTTCTAATGTGGCCGATTTGACGTAACTGAGCATAACACGACCTACATACTGTGTTGATATGTTGCTCCATGTCCATATTCGTGTCTAGCCAGGCACCAAGGTTTCTTACACAAGTAGCTGGTTTGATTTTAGAGTCCCCGATTTTTAGCTGTATGTTCTTTATATATTTGGCATTTTTACCAGAGGAAAATAGTATAACTTCTGTTTTCTCCGTATTTAACTTAAGCATATTGGAATGCATCCACGACACAATATCAGTAAGACAAGATTCTATTCTGCTGATTGTCTCGGATCTTGAAATATTATCCGTTGGCTCAAAGGTCAGATACAACTGAGAATCATCCGCGTAAAAATGGTAATCTAGTCCGTGCTTCCTGCAAATCAACCCAACTGGTTTCGTATACATGGTATAGTACTTTGGTCCCAGCACAGAACCTTGCGGAACACTAAATTCCATGAGTACAGGTTTCGATAAGTTTCCGTCTATACTCACAGTCTGATACCGGTCAGTCAGATAGGATGTTATCCATTTGAGGGGTTTGCTGGCAATTCCAAAATGACCCTCTAGGCGTTGGAGCAGTGTTCTATGATCGATCGTATCGAAGGCTGCCGAAAGTTCTAATAGGACTAAAACTGTAACTTTGTTCTGATCAAGGGATTGCAGTATGTCACTTTGGACTTTTAACAACGCTGTTTCTGTTGAATGACAAGATCGATAAGCAGATTGGTGTTCTTCATGAAGATTGTTGGACGTTAAATGGTTTTCAATTCGTGAGTTTACTACCTTTTCTAACACCTTTGAGATAAATGGCAAGTTGGATACGGGTCTGTAATTTTTTAATACATTTTGGTCTAAGTTGGGCTTCTTAATAAGTGGTTACATACGTATAATATAAGAACCCTTGCCTAAAAACCACTTTTTGGAACGAGGCATGGCAAAAGGAAGATTTGAAAGAAGGAAAATTCGCTGTTTACACCGTTTGGGAAACATTTTTCAGAAAATTATATTTTTCTGTGTGTTCCCTTTAAAATGGTGAATCTGTGTTGTATTGTTGTTACATACCTACAATATCTGGATCAATGACTAAAAACCACTTTCGGTACATTTCATGGGTAAAAGAAGACTTGAAATAAGGACTATAGTTTTTACACCGTTTGGGATAGATTTTTCCAAAACTTTCCAAATTTTCAACGTACTATCTGTAAAGAGGAATGTTCGTGTTGTATTCATGTTACATACGTACAGTATAAGAACCGTTGACTAAAACCACGCTTTGGTACATGGCATGGCTAAAGAAAAATTTGAAAGAAGGAAGTCGCTTTTTTATACCGTTTGGGGAACATTTTTCAGAAAATTATATTTTTCAGGGTCCTCACTTTAAAATGGTGAATTTGTGTTGTATTGTTGTTACATACATACAATATCAGGATCGATGACTAAAAAAACACTTTTCGGTACATTTCGTGGTTAAAGGAGCATTTGAAATAAAGACTATAGTTTTTACACCATTTGGGACAGGTTTTTCAAAAATTCCAAATTTCCTACGTACACCTTTAAAGTGGTATTATGGTGTTGTGATGTTACATACGTACAATATAAGAACCCTTGACTAAAAACCACTTTTTGGAACGAGGCATGGCAAAAGGAAGATTTGAAAGAAGGAAAATTCGCTTTTTACACCGTTTGGGACAGATTTTTCAGAAAATTATAATTTTCTGGGTGTTCCCTTTAAAATGGTGAATTTGTGTTGTATTGTTGTTACATACCTACAATATCTAAATCAATGACTAAAAACCACTTTTCGGTACATTTCATGGGTAAAAGAAGACTTGAAATAAGGACTATAGTTTTTACACCGTTTTGGGATAGATTTTTCGAAAAAGTTCCAAATTTTCTACGTACTATCTTTAAAGAGGAATTTTCGTGTTGTATTCATGTTACATACGTACAATATAAGAACCGTTGACTAAAACCACTCTTTGGTACATGGCATGGCCAGATGAAAGTTTAAAAGAAGGAAAATTCGCTTTTTACACCGTTTGGGAAACATTTTTCAGAAAATTATATTTTTCAGGATCCTCACTTTAAAATGGTTAATTTGTGTTGTATTGTTGTTACATACATACAATATCAGGATCGATGACTAAAAAACACTTTTCGGTACATTTCATGGTAAAAGGAGGATTTGAAATAAGGACTACAGTTTTTACACCATTTGAGACAGGTTTTTCGAAAAATTCCAAGTTTTCTACGTATACCTTTAAAGTGGTATTATGGTGTTGATATGTTACGTACGTACAATATAAGAACCCTTGACTAAAAACCCCTTTTTGGTACATGACATGGATAAAGAAAGATTTGAAACAAGAAAAGCCGCTTTTTACACCGTATGGGGAACATTTTTCAGAAAATTATATTTTTCAGGGTGCTCCTTTTAAAATGGTGAATTTGTGTTGTATTGTTGTTACATACCTACAATATTAGGATCCATGACTAACAAACCACTTTTAGGTATATTTCATGGGTAAAAAAAGATTTGAAATAAGGACTATAATTTTTACACCGTTTGGGACTGATTTTTCGAAACCTTTCCAAAATTTCAACGCACTACCTGTAAAGTGGTATTTTGGTGTTGTATTGATGTTACATACGTACAATATAAGAACCCTTGACTAAAAACCACTTTTTTGGTACATGGCATGGCTAAAAAAATTTGAAAGAAGGAAAAATCGCTTTTTACACCGATTGGGAAACATTTTTCTGAAAATCATATTTTTTCAGTGTACTCCATTTAAAATGGTGAATTTTTGCTGTATTGCTGTAATCTATTTACAATATCAGGATCCATGACTAAGAACACACTTTTCGGAACATTTCGTGGGTAAAAGAAGACTTGAAATAAGGACTAAAGATATTACACCGTTTGTTACAGATTTTTCGATTTTTTTTTAAATTTTCAACGAACTACCTTTAAAGTGGTAATTTGGTGTTGTATTGATGTCACATACGTACAATATAAAAACCCTTGACTAAAAACCACATTTTGGTACATGGCATGGCTAAAGGAAAATTCAAAAGAAGGACAATTCGCTTTTTACACCGTTTGGGAAACATTTTTCAGAAAATTATATTTTTCAAGGTACTCCCTTTAAAATGATGGTTTTGTGTTGTTTTGTTGTTACATTCCTACAAAATCAGGACCCATGACTAAAAAACATTTTCGGTATATTTCATGGGTAAAAGAAGACTTGGAATAAGTGCTATAGTTTTTTACACCGTGTGGGACAAATTTTTCGAAAAATTTCCAAATTGTCATCGTACTACATTTCAAGTGGTATTTTTGCGTTGTATTGCTGGTACATACCTCCAATATCTGAATCCATGACTCAATCAAAGTATCGAAATTACTGTTGGGAAGCAAATTTGTCAATTATGTAGGCCTGTCCAGAAGTAGAGTACTTTGATTAGTTACTTTGATTATCCATTTGAATACATTGAATACTTTGATTCATAGAGCACATTAATTAGGTACTTTAATTATCCAGAATTCCATGAATACTTTGATTCCATGCTGGAGTTGTATCTATTTTTAGCACAACTTCATGCATATTAATCGTTTGTGTAAGCTCTGAATATATTTAATAGTTCAGTAAACTTGACTGACCAATTTACAAGGAAGGTCATTGGACTGATCTTTTAACCATAATAAAGCAAATTACTACGTCGATCTTTCCATCTCTTAGAGACATGATTATTTGAATGATTCATTTCAGTCACACAATTCAGTATCTACACATAACTTCAGACTTACATATTGAATGTTTCCGAAAATTTACAGTTTGTACGCGTTTCCGGTTAAAAATAATATAGCAGCTTGCATCTTGTTATCGTTGTCGGTAATGCGAATTTTCAAAACATGACGTCAACCGGCGACATAAAAGTACGGGCGGCAGTTAAATTTTGTGGAGGATTGAAACAAAAAACACCAACAGGGTCTTTAAAACTGTTACAAAATTAGAAAACAATGAATAGCTGCAGCAGGGTGCTAGTATTCAAATGGCATCGGCGATTTAGCGACGGAAGAAGTTCTGTAGATGATGACAATCGATCTGGACGTTCGTCAAAGGTAAAATGTGCTGTCACAGAGAAAGTGAAAGAAATTGTTCAGATGGACAGATCCCACACTTTTAGAAGTTTAGCATCCTGAATTTGAAGTTTTTCCATCGACAGTTCACGACCTTTTGAAAAAAAAAATGAATTTAGAATGTCACAATACATGAAAATATGTGCAAGCGGGAATCCAGGATGAGTTGTTCTGAAAAACAAAAACAAAACAAGAAAACAATCGCTTGTCGGTATGAGCACGAGGAAGATGCTTTCCTCGATCGTATTGTTACAACTGACGAAACATGGTTGTGGCATTTCGACCCCGGGACAAAAGCCCAGTCCTGCATATGGAATACCCTAAGTACCCCTTCCCCAAAGAAGGATTCCATGCTCACCGTATATCGCGGACCTTATGCCATAAGACTTTAACCCTCTCCCAAACAAGACCTGGTTTTGACGTCCCTAATTGAAAGGCTTGGGAAAACATTGAGACAAAAGAAGAAACTGCTGATAACCAGCAGTTTCTCCTTTTGTCTCAATATTTTCTGTGTTACTTTGTACACAAATCCAAACTTTTTCAACACCCATTTTTTCATTTCCAGCAGCTTTCGAATTGGCCTACCATAATTATTTGCCGTTTGGGAAAGGGTTAAAGTGTTCCTGGAAACTCAAGCTGAGCTCAGAAGTGCACCATTCGAGAACGCTAATGAACTTCGATTATTCACTCAAAACGTGATTTTTTCTAACGATCAAAATTGGTCAAAATGGCATCTACGCAAAATGGGTTCATAGGCACATAAAATGCATACTTACACACAGCGATTACGTCGAAAAATGTGGCTGACGCTTTGACGCCGTGACAACGTCGCTTATTTTACGCTACCGTGTTCCGGGTACGCGTTACTATCGTAGTTAATGTTACTTTTGTTTAACTCGACATTTTTTCAAGAAATCATCAGACATCTACGACAATATATGTATCTAACCAATGAAGCTTAAATTACGTAGTGTAGTCATGGTTGTCCGTTTCCATGTTACAGTAACAGTCTACGAACTTCGCGATCGTCCCTCATATATAGTTGCCTACAGAAACAAACTTCCGCCTACCAAATATGTACTACTTATGCCAGGAGAGAGTAGTCCAAGATATGCAAGAAACTGACTATAATGTGTTTACAAGTAGCAATATAGTATGATCAACGCTCAAGTACAGCAGGCAGGTCTACAGTTGGCGCGACATCGTATGGAACGTGTTTATATTTTGTTTAATGTCCAATCACATGAACAAAATATAAACATTGTGCCATACGATGTGGCACCAACTGTAGTAAGGCGAGCAAGGAATACAATCAAGGTGTATAATCACGTGACTCAGAATTTCCGATAATCTCTAATATCTTTTAATACTTGACCAATTTGAATTCGGTTTAAAGTAGAGAAGGTGTGAAAATGCCAGGAATAAGCTGGACGTTTTGGATTTTTGAAAAATCAACTGATAAAAAAGTCATTGAAGATAAACCAAATCTTGGTTTATCTTCAATAACTTTTTAATCAGTTGGGCTATGCCTACCACACCGTTGGTATAGGGCTAGACTACACGTGTGGCAAATTAGGTGCTTTCCTGAAAAAAAATGATGGACCTTATATTTCTGATATATCCGCCTAACTATAATGACTTGGAAAAATATGATGTAAACGAAGAAATGCACTGCACCATTTTCTTCATTTCCAAAATATTTCATATGTATGTATTATAGGGTTAATTCACGTTTTTGAGGTCGTTAACATTTGCAGAGGCCCAAGAAATATGTTAACGACCGAGTGCGAAGCACGAGGCTCGTTTTCATATTTTGCGGGCCTCTGCGAATGTTAACGACCGAAAAATACGTGAATTAACGCTATTATTGCATAAAAAGCATGAAATTCCAATGATAACTTACCCCAAACCCCTTCATATGTGCAAATAATGAACCAGTGTGAGATAAGAAAATGTCCGCCATTGTTGTTTTGTTCTGATGAATCTTCCGACATTTTTTTTTGTTATGCGTGACGTCGGTAAAACGACGTTACGTCATAATTTGGCGCCAAAAGGCGAACGTCGCTTATTTAACGTAAGACGTTGAGAATTATGCGGGAAAAGAGACAATTGTTTATTTTGCAGGGTAAAATCGAGGATATTTGAGTGCAAAGCCGGTCCGATATCGCACTGAATATTGACCGGTTTTCACGATATCGGACCGGTTTCATCCCGTTATTCAATGTCGATAACGGCCCAAATACACACATCTTATGCAATAATATTCCTATATTCGCCAACACCCATTTTATTGTCTGCACCAGCCTTCAAGTAACCAGTGTTATCTTTTGTTATTTGGGAAAGGGATTAAGTCATAAAAAATACAAACTTAAGGGAGTAACAAGTTTTGTTAGCACACAAGGAATAAGATGAATTCGGCATAACATATATCGAGAGTAGAATATTCTGACTGCCAACATTGCTGTCCTATTCCTAATGTTTTCGGCACGATACTCTAGATGATTGTCGTTAAAGAAATCCTCTCCCAGAGGGCCAATATCTTAGATGGTCCAATTTGGAAGCTGTTGCAGATGTCAAAAGGTATGTTGATAATGAAAATATTTTCGCGCAATTATGCTAAGGAAATATTGAGACAAAAGGAGGAAATGCTGGTTATCAGCATATTTTGAATTTGCCACATTGTTTTCACAAACCTTTTCTATTGGGGACGTCATAATTCTGGTCTTGTTTGAGAGAGGGTTAATGTAAAAACTCGTCTAGGAAACGATTAACCCTTTCCCAAACAAGACCTGGTTTTGACGTCCCAAATAGAAAAGGCTTGGGAAAACATTGAAACAAAAGAAGAAGCTGCTGATAACCAGCAGTTTCTCCTTTTGTCTCAATATTTTCTGTGCCATATTTTACACAAATCTTATCTTTAATAACATCCATTTTGTCATTTTTGGCAGTTTTTGAAGTGGATCACCCTAAAATTTTGTCGTTTGGGAAAGGGTTTAAAAGATCCCAGCAGAATAAATCTACAATGTACATAAAGAATCCTAATCCAGTGGATATGGTAATTTGTCCAAAATAACACTTACGTTTCTGTTTTTAACCTCACTCGTATTATTAAACGTCCGTAAACCAAGGCTATCGAATACTTTCTTACAATGTTTGTTTGTAGCTAAAACAACCCTAGGGTCCAATCTTTCACGATAAGAATCAGGGTGGAATCCGACTCGATTACCTGGATTGTCAAGTGTTAAAGGTGCAAGTATAGACGTCTTAACGTATTCAGTCATTTTCATGTTTAAAAACTTGTACAGTACTTCAGCTGTTCTTTTCGGATCGTAGAAGTCCTCGTATTGTATAATCTTTACCCTGTCTGGGAAAAGAGTCTTTAATTCTGCCACACTTGCCAAGTCGTTTTCGATTCGATTACACAACACCTTGGCGTCGCTGGATGTGGTAATTGTACTACTATAATACCACCCGGTTAGTTTTCTACTACTGATCACGGCTCTCGGATCACGAAACACTTGCACAAGTTTCAGGCGTTTATGATTTTCCAATAGGTACTTGGCGTGAGAGGTGTCCAATCGAAGAACCTTTGTAGCCCGGTGTGTTGTAGTGTTGCAGCGTTTTATCCACTTGTTATAACAGTCTTTGATCGGATCAGCGGGACATCTGTGGCATTGCGCCATTGGCAAATTTACTCTTCGGCGACGACGTATTGTATCTTTGAGGCATTTGGTACAATTCCTATACGGTTCCATGCACTTTGTGAAGTTCTCGCCAGTCGCTCCTGAAGAAAAACAAAATGCTTAACCCTTTCCCAAACGGCAAATTTTTAGGGTGATTAACTTCAAAAACTGCCACAAATAACAAAATGGAAGTTATTAAAGATAGAATTTGTGTAAAATATGACGTTGAAAATATTGAGACAAAAGGAGAAACTGCTGGTTATCAGCAGTTTCTTCTTTTGTTACAATGTTTTCCCAAGCCTTTTCTATTAGGGACGTCAAAACCAGGTCTTGTTAAAGGGTTAAATTATAATTATCAGGTATATAGTCAGTAAAATTTAGTTTGTAGCTGGCGGTATTTTATAATACGATAAATATGAATAAAGATATCATGGATGCGAAAGCTGAAAATACTGGTTTACAAGCGTTTCGTTTTAAAACTTAATCGTAAAAGGGAATAGAAATAATAAGATTGAAGGAAACTCCAACAATAAAGATTACAGCCTAACCTAAACTATATGTACGGAAATTGACAAGGCTATCTCGTTAATTCCTGTTACCTTGGATGATGCCGAAAGATGCACGAATAGTTTGGTATCTAATGTTGAGTTGTAATGCTAAATGTCGATGTATTATCGAACATTAAATGAAAAGAAAACAGTCCCTTAGTCTATGGCCGATGTATCCTACAATGATGCTTTCAGTTTGTATTAATAACTTAAAACATTTAGACTGTCAGAAACGTTTACATTACGAGAATAGGGTGTAACATACATGTATTGTCAATGGTACTAAACCAAGAAATCAATCTTTTAAAATGACCATGTAGGCGGACTCGGCCAAGTCAATTCTTCTACATACCCCTTAAGGTGGATTTCGTCTTTAATATTATGCGCTTGACCAAATCAAATTAATAAATCACCTATGTGACATGTCACGCTAAAAGGGACCCTATAGGAAGTGTGAAAAATATCGATCCTAGTCAGTCTACGCAGTCTGCGCAGCCAGACTAGGGCCGACACTTTTCATTTTTTTGTAATTTTCTAAATTCGGAATGTTTTCCCTATCTTACTATATGTTCATTTTTCACGTACGGGGGTGATGTGGTTGACCCGTGTTTAGTCTGGCAAGATTGTCAAAATTTTGATTTTTGGAGTTCGGATAAGGTCAAATAACTTTGGTACTTTACAATACATTGTACCCAAAGTTCACATATATTTAGTTACATTATATAAGATCATGTTCACAAAATATCATGTCAATTCATACAAAAGTAAAAGCTGTAGAGATAGTTTCGTAAAGTTAGTACATCAAAAATAAGCAAATCTTAGATTGACAGAAGTACGAATACAGAAAATCAACAAAGTAATATGCATGATTAATGATTCCAAAAAATCTTCTGTCCCTAGTACATTGAGAGCACATGCAAAATTTCAATTCGATCTGATAAATACAGTAAAAGTTATTTAACTTCAAAATGAAAATTTGCTTGTCATGTCAATTTACCCCACCCACTTTGTTAGCCATTATCTCCAAAAGTAAGGCCTCATCAGATTTTGTTACACAGACAAATTTAAGATATCATGTAACCCTATGAAATCACAGAATTTAAAGAAAATCTAGTTTTTGAACCCTGGTTGCAACCCATCCTTTGTTATTTCAATTCCAAACCCTGTGTTATGGGTACTCATTGGAATCGTCTCAACGAGACGATTCCAATGAGTACCCACAACATAGGATTTGGTAAACGCTAAATGAAATATTACATTAAGAAAAGTCTTCGTCCTTCCTTATATCTAGCTCTATTCAATTACCTGCCATCAATGAACCAGAAATGAATTTGGAAAATCGGTTAAAATGTCCTTTAAGGTTACATTTGTACACATCTAACAGAAACTTCAGAGTATGCTGAATTGACTCCGGTTTTCCGCTCGATCTGAAATGCATGAAAAAAAAAACCCACTTAATTGTAGTCAACCCGTAATGAGTTTTACTCGACGTGGGAATTATACGGGCGACGTTCGTTAACAGTCGGTGGTGGAACGTTCCATCGGCGAATGTTTACGACGTAGCTCGAAAAGGTTTGGATACGAAACAAATAGTAAAAACGTCGCGTGAAAAATTCTTACGTCGTGTGAATCTCATTAGGGGTGGACTAACAGATCAATGATGAAGTAACCCTTTTCCGCACAATGAAATTTCATACCTTGTCAAAGTTTTAGTCAAAAATGGTGTTTTAATTGCAACATTTTAAGTAGAGAACATTTTGAATAAACCAGAGATTGGTTGTAAATTTACCAAGTGTACGAACAAATCTTGGCAATTCTGCCCGATAATATGTCGATATGTACTGTTTTCACGGTTTACTAGGAAGAACGTGTCCAGCGGAGTAATCCATGTGTTCTGTGTAAGAAAAACTTAAGGACAACAATCCATCATTAACTACAAAACAATTCCTGCATCTTCCGGCGTCAACCAACAACGGAAAATGACGAGGATATCACTCAAGTTCCGTTGCCATAGATGACGCCCGGAAATTGACGATTGTATATCTCGCTAATTTCCGTTGTCATGGATGGCGCCCGAAGATGTACGAAGTGTTTGGTATCTAAGAATTGGTTGTAATCCTTCAGTCAGATTGTTACCATGTCCGGCATCGTCCACCAGATTATCATAATGTGACCAGACGTTCGGGAAAAAGTTTTAAATGTTTGAGCTCAGCCTATTCGCATTGTGAACAAATAGCCCACATATGAATATGCTTCCCACGGGACTCAAATACTCTAAAACTCATTTTCAATATACCGTCGACACTCGTTGTGTCGAAGTCAGTGTGACCGTCAAAATACTTCGACATATCCGGAGTTCGACACATCCGATTTTTCTTTGTATCTATTACAACAATTTTTAACCGTTTTTGATGGTCATCAGGTACGTTCATAAATGAAATATAGTAGGAAAAGGAAAGACATTGCTCGACGCGAGCAATTTCTTTCCTTTTCCTACTATATTTCAAGAGCTACAATTATTTCAAAACAATTTTGTTTAATTTTTTTGATGTCCATTGATGAGGATGGGACCAGAATTTCACTTCGAATTAAGCGGAAATTCGACTTATCCGATGTCGACATAACGAGTGTCGACTGTACTAGATAAAATCTTACATATTTTTACAACGATCTCTGCCGTAATCACAGAGTTGCTGTCCTTTCGAGTGGAATTTCCACTTGTGAGTCATCCACAGGGGTTCGTACCAGTAGAACGCATCGTCTCGGGCACCAAGAAGTTTGCCGATAAAAGTAGATCCACTCCGCATGTAAGTCACAATAATGACGTCATATGGTTCTGGAACAAAATGTTATTGTTTTTTCTTTTTCAAATAAGATGTGTGCAACTTTAAATCACAACATCAAATTGTATCTTAAAGTATGACGTGGAATCCCCAACAATAGGAAACGATTTTATCCAGTTAACTGTGACGTTATTTCGGACAAACAAACAGTATTTCGAGGATGTTGTTATAAAATCTCGTAACTATGGCTTGAATTAAGCCGTAGTTACAAGATCTTATAACAGCACTGATGGTTTATCAAAACATAACGTTAAACCAAGTCTATTATAGCAAAAATTAACGGAATGACAGACGCACGAATAAGCAAAGATGATAACGCCAATAAAATGTCTTCGGAGGCTTTTTAAAGGGGCCCATTCTAGGTATTTATGCTTCCGAACTGTTCGAGAACTCATATTTGTGCATGGAAAAATAATTTGCAATGCATAAAAACCTCGAACACGGCGAATAACCACCTTTCCTTTGCTATAGATCAATCCTTCACGAGCGTGTTTACACATTCTATTTTTACTTCAAAACGAGACAAGGTCAAGGTCAACGAGACACACCTCCGCGGTATTAACACACCGTACAACCGGCTGTGTCGATGACTGTGACCTTATTTGCAAGGGATACGTGGAAATGCTTATTTTGTACAAACACTTATACGCATATTTATCAACCAAAGATCCTTTCGTTTGTTAATAAAAGTTAATTCATTTGACCTACCATGCACATGACATCAGATTCCGAATCTGTCTTCGCAAACTTTCGACGCAGTCGGTTGTACGGTGTGTTGAATCTCGCTGAGCACAGATGACGTACCTCTGACGTAATTGATTTTTGAATGTTGGGCATATGTAGCCGTTACAAAACAAAAACAAGGACAATAAAAACTGGCTGCACGTTATACTTTGACTTGGATTTTAATACTTGATGAAGCTTGATGAGTGCTAAAAAGGGACGTAAGTGATATACCCCTTCAGGTTGGTAATTTCATACGTTATTTCTGGTTTGTAATTTTTGTGCCATTTGCATTTTCGACAACCTAGCCTGTCCCCCTTTAATGCCTAGACATTATATTGATCGGTTGCTCAGAAAACGCTGAATAACTATAGGGTGCATACTTATTTTTGCCTTTGAATATATTTTGTGCAATATACCTGTGTCTTCCGGACCTTGAACAATATCGTTGTTATTTCCTTCTTCGTTGACAGGATAGGGTAGTGGCAGTGTTCCCACATAAAACTTTGTGTCTGAAATACATACATATTTTTTTTTAAAAAAAGTAGGACAAGTTTTTTAAAGTGAAACAAAATTTTATAACCCATTACCACATAGTGATTCTTTTTGACTCCTCATGATAAATGTCTTTGGAAAACATCCTGCAAAGATGAAGAAATTCCTTGTCACGAAATTGCTTGTGACAAGCAATTTCTTCATTTTCTACAATGTTTTTTTCACAAAGAAAGATCAAAATACATGTACATAACAAAATTTCAAGTAAGTGAAAATTTGAAATTGCCGTGTGTAGTATCTTTGGATTTAGAACAGCCCAAAATTTTGCTGTTTGGTAATTTGTTAAAATCAACAAAAGTTTTCGTCTAGGGGTGTGCATTAGATTCGTCCACTGAAGCATCTGTGTATGTCTGATATAGGTCTAGAAAATTGACCTGGCAGAGCATATTTAGCTATTAGCCAGAGATGCTCTGCCACGTTATTTATCGGGACCTTTAGGTATATGACCCATCATTAAAAACACCATTTTCTAGCCATGGGACATGCATCAAATTACACATACTTGTAAATACACTTCTAATAAGTTGATTTACCGTGTCAGATTTCAAGATTATATTTCAAGAAGAAAATAATTTAGAAATATCTTTTTACTCTATTTTCATATGCAAGGGAGGTAATTTTTAACATTTTTGTCAAATATTTCCATATTTATACATTAATCAAAAATTCTAAACCGTTCAAAATGCTTATGTTTATATTTGGAACGGAAATATAACACAGTTTAGGATTTACTGGCACTTTTCGAATTTCGCCTCAGGCTCTTTGGTGCTAATGATGGGTTGTATACGTTAAGCCTCACTGGCGGTGAACTCGGCCAAAGCGAGGGACGTTTTTTCGCGATCATAGTATCCCGTCGGTGTTGTTATAAAATATCGTAACTACGGCTTCGATAAAGCCGTAGTTACGAGATTTAATAACAACACAGACGGTTTGTCAATACATATCGGTAAACCCGGTCTATTTTTAGAACAAATTCATTGTTATTAGAAAAACTATCCAATCAAATCTTTAAACTCACATTTAAACGCAAAATACCTGTACCTTGTTGTAGCGAAAAACGTCCCTCGCTTTGGCCGAGTTCACCACCAGTGAGCCTGTGTGTTTGTATAAGTTCATGCGAGCTTGCCTATCTGCAGTGAGATGCGTGTGTTCCCTAGCTACCACTATTTTCTTCCCTTTCCACAATTATTTCAGAAACCTATTCTTTTTGAAACATGAGAACAAGGGATTGTTTGGGAGTTTTTGTTGAAAAAATGACTCACCAATAAAATATCCGCCAAAGCAAATACCGGAGGCTGTTATCAGGAACAGAGCGGCCGACACCCGTAGACATTTTCTTCTATGGGTGGACATTCGTATAAATACTTTCTGAAACTAAAAGAATATTGATTATTCAATTAATCGATAATCAATCAAACAATCGATTATGCATCGATATTTAAATCTGAATGGCATCTGACCAAAACACGACTTATCTAGTTTTGTCGTCCACGACCTCTGACACTACAGATTTCAAGATACATTATCTTTATTAAGGAATCCCATCCCTAATGAGATTCGCGCAACGTCGGAATTATTCGGGCGAAGTCGAAAACATTCAGCGGTTGAAAATTCCTAAGCTAGCAGTGAAAACTTAAAGTAAGGCACGTGTAATCAATTATGGAACGAAATCTGTATGGTGCGAATAGACGATTTTAAACGATAAATGTCTCAGGGGTCACATCAGCGTAGCAGGTGCGATACCCTTGATTCCAGGAATTAAATTATTTTGTAATCAAGATAGAATACCAGTAATGTGGCCATTTTGAAATTTATAAAACATCGGCTTTTTTCGATCGGTGTCGTTGTTACACGTACGTACCCGAACCTATTTGGACGTGGTCGTAAACATTCGGCAGTGGAGAATTCCACCGCCGAATGTTTTCGACGTCGCCCGAATAATACCGGCGGCGCGCGAATTTCATTATGGGTGGACTACCTTAAAGGCGGAATAACACGTAACATCTTGCAAATTTTCCGAGAACTTCGTACAAAAAAATAGATACATATTATTAAAATATGGTCTTTAAATTGCATATATGCCAAATCTTAGCTTTCTACCTTGTGTATTGGCTTAGATGTCGACGGATTTAAAACCCCATGATTTGTTGTCCCGGGGATAATATTTACAATAATGGAACATATGGGGTTTTAAATCCGTCGACATCCTAGCCAATACACAAGATAGAAAGCTAAGATTTGGCATAGATGCAATTTAAAGGCCATATTTTCATTATACATATTTATTTTGTACGAAGTTCTCGGAAAATTTGCATGGTTTTAAGTGCCATTCCCCCTTTAAGAAAAACACATCATTTTACTCTTTTCCCTCGAAACATTTCTGGGCTATATCATAAACAAATTCCATTTTCATACTAATTCATTTTGTCGCCTGTAACTAATTTCAAATTGGAACAGTTAAATATTTGTTTGTTGGGTTTATTTAAATTAACTTACATTGTGCACACATTTTATTTGTTAATACAGCACAACACAATGCAATAAACTTTATTTACTCTGTCCTTAACCCCCTTCTCATAAAAGACATGATGCCAGTTTCACAAAGAGTGCGTCCAATTGGCTGTTCCGAGTGTTAGCCTGGTACTCAATTTACGGTTGATAATCACGTGATACAACAATTTAAAAAAATCTTCATAATTTTGTTATAACAGGACCGAATTCAATTCGGTGTAAAGGAGAGAAGGTGGACAGACGTCGTGCATTTGATAGGCATGGTGGATTTTTGAAAAAAAATCAGCAGATAAATAAAGTTTTGTAGACAAAAAGTTTGGTTGATCTTCAATAACCTTTTTATCAATTTATTTCTCAAACATCCACCATGTCCAGCTTATTCCTGGCACTTTTCCACCTTCTCTGCTTTAAATCGAATTCATATTGGTCAAGTATTAACGAGAATGATGATTAAATTCTGAGTCACGTGATTCACCACCGTGCAATAGAACGACACAGAACAGTGTTCGGAATATATTATGCTTGTTCCCAGAGAATATGTGGTGCAAGTAGAACAGTGACGTCATGGCATGGATACCTTCGATTACAAATGAGGCGTATTGAAATAAATTTATATCTCTAATCAAACTGTATGAAATACACAACACCCAGCAGGTGGTCAAAGTTTATGTTTAGACTGTCCAGCAAGAGTTTGGCCTGCGTATTAGACCTTCCCCAAACACTTCTCTTCAGAGAGCATTCCATTAGACATGATCTGGACAGAAGAGTTGGAATTTTAACAGAAAGCCAGATGGAACGCACCCAAAAGTGTTTAAGGAAGTCCACTCCTAATGAGAATCGCGCGACGTCGGAATTATTCGGGCAAAGTCGAAAACATTCGGCGGTGAACCTTTCCACCGCCGAATGTTTACGACCGCGCCCGAATAGGTTCGGAAATGCACTGACACAACTCGCGCTCGAAAAATCCGATGTTTTATGAATCTCAAAATAGCCACATAACTGGTATTCTACCACAATACCTAATTTTGTTCTACATAATTATGTCTTGTTTTGGAAAGGGGAAATCATTAATCCGGACCTTGGTGTGGGTAAATGAATTCTGTCATACGCGTTTGAACGTACAAAATAAATTTTTAATAGAAAACCATTTAACATGTTAATTTTTAATTAGAAAACCTTTAAAATTAGCCCGTCTGACAAGAATTTCATTCAAAAATCGATCAAATAAATATTACAATATCAATTTTAAACGAAATTTATTTTTTTTTAGATATCTTTGAATACAAATAATTCAGTGCAAACATGTTATATTGTAAACGATATTTAACAATATTTTCGACAAACAAATTGTACAAACAAATTAAATAGGGTAATGAACATAGCGCAAAATTACCCTTTTAGAAAAAAGACATGGCTTTGATATCCTTATATATAGAAGGTTTAAGATACAGGGGTTTTTCCCCATAAGAAAGTGACACTGGTTTCCAGCGTCTTCCCCTCCAGAAATAATGAAATTTTTGCCCCCAAAAGTAAATTTTCCCCAAGATGTATTTTCAAAAATCACACTAAAAACCCAAATAGAATAACAAGGAAAGCTTTTCCACAATTATTACAGCTTTACAAACTAGCCCTGCTTATTCTCAAGTCTACAAAAGAGGGTGTAAGAGGGGTTTAGCCTATAAAATGTACTTTTTCTATATTGCACAATTTTCCCCAAAACTAGGATACCGCATGTGATTTTTCCCCTTTCTACCAGCCTCCTGTGTCTTCCCCCAATCCTAAAAAAAGCCCTGAGATATAGCAATGAATTTTGTGCTACAAATAGACTGGGTTTATCGTTATGTTTTGATAAATCGTCGGTGCTGTTTTAAAATCTCATAACTACGGCTTGTTTTAAGCCGTAGTTACGAGGTTTTAAAGCAACACCTGCGAAATACTATTGTTTATCTGATAAAATAGTTCCCCATTCAAAAGAAGTAAATACTGATAATCACTATTTTATCCGTTTGTCTCATACATAGGCATTATACATGTATATGCGCCTAACGATCTGGAAGCATTGACAAAACTGTGTTTAGGCTACTTTAAAAAATACCCAATTTATACGTTTATATTTTCATTTTTTTTGCGGAAAAATGATGGTAGACGGCCTTTCTGGAAATTGAGACCATCATAGGCCTTGATCAGACTCTGTAAAAAAGCAGTCTGATCAAGATCCGTCCCGTTATAAATAATAGCTTAATTTACCCTTTCCCTAACAAGACCTGCTTTTGACGTCCCTAACAGACAATGCAATGCAAATGTAATAGAAAATTGGAAACCATTGAGACAAAAGAAGAAACTGCTGATAACCAACAGTTTCTCCTTTTGTCTCTATATTTTCTGTGCCAAATTGTACACAAATCCCTTCCTTTTAAACAAAAATTTCGTCATCTTCAGCAGCTTTTGAAAAGGACCACCACAAGTATTTGTTGTTTGGGAAAGGGTTAAAGTGACCTGTAGCAAATAAAGGAACAAATACAAACAGATACAAGACCAAGGTTTATTTTCAGACCTAAATGTACATTTACTCCCCTCCCTCCCCACAAAGGAAAACATTGAGAGAAAATAAAATAATTATTTATTAATTTTTATTTTCATATTTGCTAAATATTTTCCGTGACATATTTTATAAAAATTATACCTTTATGAATATATAAAAATTTTATATTTTTTCTCTGTTATATCATTCTGTCAAATTATGACAATCCGTTTGCTACCATTTCAGAAAGGGTTAATCCATTTCTTTCTGACACAATCAATTTTAAGAGTGTTTCCCACAAATAAACATATTTTAATTGTCCTCGCTATGAATTGTTTTAAAAATGCTTTAGGCTGGTTTATAATATAAACATTTATATAAAAAGGATAATACCGGTATATATCAATGTACCCTTTTTTTGTAAAGAAATTACATGCCTGATACACAAAACTTAACACAAATAAGACAAAATTTTAATGTAGAAAAGATATTGGGAAATATATTGAGAGAAAATAAAAAAAGTATTGATAATTATCAATTATCCCTTTCTCTCAATATTATCTATGGTACGATAAATATTTCTTTATTTATTTATGTAATAATTTCTTGTCAGCAATTCTTTTAAAATTGGACGGTTTTAGATTTTTAGTGTTTCGGTTTAACGATCTGGAACCATAATAGACACTTTTGAAAATACAAAAAGTATTGTTATATATTATTTCTATGATATAAGACGGAGGTAAAATGAAACTTAAAACAATTTTTACCGATATGTTGGAATTTTATATATTTTTTTAGTTATTGACCCCCTTTTACAAAGAAAGGCGGGAAAAGAGGAAGCACCAACTCCGTAAATTTCATATTTTTTCCAGAAGATGATAATATCTGACATTTTTCAGCTTGTATGCTACAACAGATATGTATGTTACATAAATAAGCTAAATACAAAACTATGAAAAAACAAAATTGAGAAAAAAACACTTGATTATACATAAGGTTTATGATTTTGCCACTGAATTTTTTCCATGTTTAAGAAAAATGAACATTTTTCTTTGATCTGTAATTTTTGTAATATTGACTGGCAGGGTATGAGACCTACACCAAAATTATCTCTAATTTATACTTGTGAAAAGAAAACAAGAATGGGAAAAAGTTACCGTTAAATTTTGTTTTTTTATGAATTCAATCTTAGTAGGGGCGCATAAAACAAGGACAAATTTATCCAAAATAGGTCATTCAATTCCATCAAATATTCATTGTAAGGTCAAATGTAACAAGACATTATTTTTATAGTAACTTATATAAAGAACTTATTTTTTATCAAATATTCATTGCCAGATTTCCCTGTAGTTACTACATAAACTATTGTTAACAAAACAAGGGCATTATATACATCGGTGGGGAATCATGTTACACTAAATTTCAGAAAATCGTCAATAATTTTGTAAATACTTGACCAATTTGAAATCGGTTTGAAACAGAAAAAAAGTGTAAAACGCCCGATATCAGATGGGTGGTAACTCTTTTACAAATCAAGTGATAAAACGTTATTGACGACCAGATTAAGTTTTGGTTGGTCGTCAATAACTTTCATATCAGCGGATTTTTCAAAGATTATCCTTGGCATTCAGCAAAGTCATGGAGTGTTCCCGCTGCCTCTGCTTAAATTCTTCTTTTCAAATCGGTCATCTTTTGACAGAATTGTCGGAAAATATCGAAAATATTATGTCAGGTGATTCCCCGCCGTGATATAAGATTCGTGGGGTGGAAGAGGGTTGAAATTGGTCTCACGTATTACTGTATAAGAACGCCCTTTTAATCAAATTAAGCTAATCTTACACGAACATGTATCTTTGATTACCGGGTCTTTACATACCTATAGTCCTTTAATTAACGATATTATGGCACATGTTTACAAAATTTACCCTTGCAAAAAATAACGCAATAGCAAAGTCATAACTACTGTAAATTTGCATGTGATGGTTCGAATCTTGCAGGTCCCTCACACCTTCAAGGTTTGAACCAAGACATGCAACTTTGAACTGAAAATTAACAAGGATTACCTTTTGTTTATTACTGTAAAATTTGTAAACATGTGTCATTATATTGTGACTGGACTATAATAAAAAAAAATCAAGGCAGAAGACGCAATATTGATACTATATCAAATCCTGGTCATAAGCATTTATTCGTGTAGATCTTGAATCAACCAAGTGTATTGGTGCATACATAACCCATCCCCCCCCAAAAAAAAACAAACAAACAAAACAACAACAACAAAAAAAAAACCTGTACCAGTCCAAAAGAACAGAAAACATTGAGGAAAAGGAACACATTGTGAATAACACATTGATGATAATCAACAACCTCTATTTTTCTCTCAAAATTTTCTCAAATTATTTCGACAATGGACGTCAAAACCAGACTTGTTAAGAGAAGGATATATCATTGCTTTGCTCTTTATAACCAAATCAGTAAATTCATAACAATTGTAGGCCTATTGAAACAGTTATTTCTTCATTTCTCTTAGTGTTTTTCTGTTATTTCTACCAGTGATCTGGGCCCCGTTTTATCAACGAAATTACGCACATTATTTTCGTAGATTTGAACGGAAGTTCAAAACATGTTCGCAGCTAAGATTAGAATTTCCTAAGTTTTTTCCGTAACCCGATCATCGGCGGTAATAACCGAAATCCATTATGGTTCCAGATCGTTAAAACCATTCCTAGACGATGAAACGGAAGTTATTTATAGACGACAAAATTTAAAGTACTTTTTCGACGTATTTCCTAGAAATTACGAAAAACAAACAAAAACGTCTTTGTGCTCAATTCAAATTCCATGCAAGTTAGCCTTATTCAGGAACATGCGTTGCCTTTTAACCCTTTCCCAAACAACAACTTTTTAGGGTGATCCACTTCAAAAACTTTAAAAAATGACAAAATGGATGTTATTAAAGATATGATTTGTGTAAAATATGGCACAGGAAATATTGAGACAAAAGAAGAAACTGCTGTCATCAGCAGTTTCTTCTTTTGTCTCAATGTTTTCCCAAGCCTATTCCACCAGGGACGTCAAAACCAGGTCTTGTTTGGAAGAGGGCTAATTGCGGCGCGACACAATATCATAGGAGTAAATAAAAAGTGTTTTTCGTTTCCCGCAGAAAGAATAAAACTTTGATTATCCTGGTTAGTTACTGATAAAATTTATTTCGCGTTAAACATCATAGTTAAGGGTCGTATTTTGGAAAACGTTTTGGGAAATAGGAGAAAAATACTGCATAATATTGTTTTCCATTTTGATCGGCTGATACAGATAATTAGCATTTTGTCCTTATTACCAAGCATTTGTTGTTTTATTGATATTAACCCTTTCCCAAACGACAAAATTCTATGGTGATCCACTTCAAAAACTGCCAAAAAATGACAAAATGGATTATTAAAGATAGGATTTGTGTAAAATATGACACAGAAAATATTGAGACAAAAGGAGAAACTGCTGGTTATCAGCAGTTTCTTCTTTTGTTTCAATGTTTTCCCAAGCTTTTTATATCAGGGACGTCAAAACCGCGTCTTGTTTGGGAAAGGGTTAAATTTCATTTATTCTATATTATGCAAAAAGTTGTTTTTACAAACTCATGACCAGATAGCAAAAATATAGACTTGTCCAAATTCAAAGATGTTGAAGACGACAATTTGAAGTGAATGAAATTTACTTTATTATTATTATTATTATTATTATTATTATTATTATTATTATTATTATTATTATTATTATTATTATTATTATTATTATTATTATTATTATTATTATTGGTCTTTCTAGGTTGAAAGCCTTGTCGGAAATGAAGAAAAAGAAGAAGAAAGGAAAGAAAAGAACATACAGACAGATAGAAAGAAAGAAAAAGAACAGAAAGAATGAATAAAGGAAGAAAGACAGAAAAAAGAAGAAGACGGGAATAAATGATAAATAGATAAAGAAAGAAAGACAGACAGAAATAAAGAAACAAACAAACAAATAAACACAAAAAGACTTACCGGGTGGAGCTGTTGCAGTAACGAAGTCTCAGAAGTTAATGGTGCCAAGGGCAGTATCGGAAATCGACAGTTAATCCTTTCCCAAACAAGACCTGGTTTTGACGTCCCTCGAAGGAAAGATTTGGATAAACATTGAGACAAAAGAAGAAAATGCTGATCATCAGCATTTTCTTGCTTTTGCCTCAATATTTTCTGTGATATATTTTTACACAAATCACATATCTTTTAACATAAATTTTTGTTGCCTGCAACACTTTTTAAATTAGAGAACCCTTGAATTTTGTCGTTTTGGGAAAGGGTAAAAGTTAGTTTTACCTTATACAATTTAGTACCTATTTGAATCATTTATGAAGACATTCTAAACGCAGCAGATAAAAAGGGAAACAGGATAATAAAATCGATATTTATTTAAAGGGACATTAGTATCCACAGGCCCAAATCCCTAATGATCCACAGAAGTTGGCTTTTAGCATGTAGTCGCACCGTTTATAGACTTTATAAGATAGAATACAAGATTCATACAGTAAATGACATAAATCGATAATCATGCAGCGGTGTAAAAGTATGTAAAATATTCAAAGTGGGTTGATGGTGTTTACGAAATGATGTGATATTGGGTTTAAATCCGTCGTAATCTAAGCCAATACAGATAAGACAGAGCTGAAATTTTGCACAGAGAAAATTTAAAAGCCATATTTTAATTATACACAGTTACTTTTTACAGCAAATTACACCGAAAATAAGTAAGTAACAGTAAATATGTATCTTTAAAGTCTTTATGTTGTGGGTACTCATTGTGATTGTCGAGACCAAACGATCCTAATGAGTACCCACAGCATATGGTTTTGGTTGATGTTCAATAACTTCTTTACCAGTTGATCGTTTAAAATTCGACCACATTCAACTGATTGCGTGTACTTTCCCACATTATGTGCTTCAGATCGAAGTCAAATTGATCAAGTATTAGGCCTAATACAAATATTGATGATTTTCTGATATTCACATGAGTCACATGATTAACCATCATTCGCGAGGATTTTGTAAAATACGTCGCGAAAGGATTTATTATTTATACATAACAAAATATTGATTTTACGCATTTCGGTAAGGCCCTTTTTAACACGACATGAAATGTCAATAATGAATTATGCAAAGATCCGATAAGATTCCGTCGACAATATAATGTCAATAGTAGGGAACGATTTTATCTGGTTAATAGTGCCAAAATTTCGGACAAATAATATCATATCGTGGGTGTTGTTATAAAATCTCGTAACTACGGCTTGATTATCAAATATAACTGTTAAGCCAGTCTATTTTTAGCAGAAAAACTATTGCTATTATGAGGTTTTATCTAATCCCATTGGAAACGATATAATATAAAGCCAATTTCTTTCAACTCATTACCACATAATGACGTTTTTGATTTTCCACAAGATAAAGAATTGTAAAAAACATCGTGGAAAATTAAAAGATATTGCTAATGATAAGAAATTTGTCATTTCCTACAATTTCATTTCCTACAATACACTGTAGAGACATAACCGGGATTTGCCATTATCTTCCTCTATATAAATGCTTCTTTCTGGCATCAAATTGATGCCGGTTCTACCCCCTTTACGCCTGACCGAATTATAACAAAAATTATATTCATTTGAAGGCCTATTTCGAACAGTCAACGGTCTGGTAACGGGATTCTGTATAGATCAATCGACGACGAATTTCCGATTGCTGTTCAGAATCAATGCTATTTGACAAACATCTCGTACTTACAGCTCGTTTAAAGCTGCAGTTGCGAGTTTGTTTGTTTTTAAATAACGACATGTTCCCCTAAACCAACCTGTACTTGGTCGCGGGTGCACCAGAGCGTTTACACAACAAGGAATCACGTGACCCATCAATTTAAACAAATCTTAAAAAAATGTTAATACTTGACAAGAGAAAGTTTTAAAGTATAATATCCGTTATGTGGTCATTTTGAGATTCATAAAAAATCGACTTTTTTCGAGCGGCGTCGTTTCGTATCCGAACATAATTATTCGGGCGCGGTCGTAAACATTCGGCGGTGGAAAGTTCCACTGCCGAACGTTTTCGAACGCGCCCAAATAATTCCGACGACGTGCGAATCTCATTAGGGGTTGACCACCTTAAAAAATCATCAGTTAGCTGGATGTTGTTAAAAAGAATATTACGAAAAAGAAAGATAGAAAATATTGCGCGACAGCTGTAATGAAACTCCTACATGTAGTATTAGATTTGAAAACCCAGGGACAATGCTGAACTTTTGATAAATGGCCGATTTGAAAAAAAAAAAAAAAAAAAAAAAAAAAGATTTGAAGCAAAGAAGGGGGGAAACGCCAGAAATTTGCTGAATGGCTAAGGTAGGGGTTCTTTTAAATTTAGCTAATAAAAAAGTTATTGACGACCTACCAACGTTTTGGTTGGTCGTATATAGCTTTCTTCATAATTTGATTTTTAATATCTACAACAGCAAGATCTCCTATGGCAATGCAGTCTAACCTTATAGTTTCATTATAATCCATTTTATCATAATATTATGCATCAGCGTTTTTCTGTGAACGATCAATATTTTTGTCTTTTGGGAAAAGGGAAAATTACCGCGTAATACAGCAATAATCTTTAACAGTAAAAAATCAAAGATTTTGGACTCGTTTTAGCAACGACCGAACGAACAGTTTAGTACTTCCCGTCAAACTTTGTCGTAATATCATTAATAATACGGACCCG
Source organism: Fragum sueziense (assembly GCA_963680895.1). Lineage (NCBI taxonomy): Eukaryota > Metazoa > Mollusca > Bivalvia > Cardiida > Cardiidae > Fragum > Fragum sueziense. Next base: position 33,548,224 of record OY804604.1, read on the forward strand.
TGGTTCTTGTGTCAAAATAAGAAACGTTTTGAGAAAACATTAACACAAAAGAAGGAAATTCTGACAAACAGCAATTTCCTCTTTTGTCTCAGCAGTTTTTGTGATCTATTGCACACAAATCATATTCGAATCAACACCCATTTTGTCTTTTGTGGTATCTTTCAAATATCCAAAAGCGCTTAGAATGTCTTGTTTGGGAAAGGGATAAAATAATTTATAGTTCAATTTTGTGTAAGAAGTTGTTTTATCCGATGTTCCGTATACCTCTCATTTCAAAATATTTGCGTAACACTTTAGCCCTTTAACAGCCCAAATTTGGACGGTGGAGATCACGGGATGGCTAAATCTACGGACAAATGTGCCTCGCTTCAAATAAGACATTCTGCAAAAACTAATAATTCTCAAACAGTTTGTTGCAGTACCCCGCCTTACTGAGCTTTTTCCTTTGATGTATGACTTGCTTAAGACATCTTTGTACTTTTTGCTATAATTCATCTGAACCAGCTAGAAAAACGACAAAAATCAAAAGCTTTCTTTGGAAAAGTATGATATTTCAAATAAGTCATACATCTCAGAGAAAAAGCTCGGTATGGCGGGGTACATGCAACGAATCGCTTGAAAATGGACTAATAAGTAAAATGTCCTTGCTCAATTTCTTACCTGAAGCGTGGCTAATTTTGCCATAGCCGTTATCATATCCTTTTCTGGTAGGTTGGTATCAATTTTTTGAAAAAGTAAAATGATTCCACAAAAATAATCAAATATACTACATAGGAGCTCAGTAAGGCAGGATACATGCAACAAACCTTTTGAATAAAATTGACGCAGAAATATAAAAATTATTTTCAAATGCAGAATGTTCAATCATATTTTTGGAGCAGCGCATATTTTGATGCAACCCTTCACTCCAAGCCTTTTTGGAAGCAAAATTTGCAAAATTTGCTTCTCTTTGCAGCTTCTTGTCTCTGCACTTTACCATTCTCTGCATACCACACAACATCTTCCGGTCCTCCTCACTATAAACAGTTCTATCAAAAGCAAAGATTAATGAGGTAACAGTCATTCGAACATTCAATATGTAACTTAGTCTGAAGTTATGTGTAGATATTGAATTATGTGACTGCAAATGAAAAAATCAATTAATCATGTCTCTAAGAGAAGAAAAGATCGACGTAGTAATTTGCTTTATGGTTCAAAGATCAGTCCAATGGCCTTCCTTGTAAATGGGTCAGTCAAGTTTACTGAACTATGAAATATATTCAAAGCTTACACAAACGATCAATATGCATGAAGTTGTGCTAAAAATAGATATAACTCCAGCATGGAATCAAAGTATTCAAGGTATTCTGGATAATCAAAGTACCTAATCTAAGTACTCTACTTCTGGACATGCCTACATTATTGACAAATTTGCTTCCCAACAGTACTGTCAGTACTTTGATTATAAATACCTCAAACGCAAAGGCAAAAAACTCTTTTATGCTGTAAAACCGTAGCATTTTCCCTGGGAATCCGTTCAAGACATCCACGAGGCTAGACGGGTTACCGTACCAGATACAAGTGCTACTTTGCATTTTAGTAATCACGAATATGGAATGATTTTATCTAGTAAATGGTGACGTAATTTCGGACAAAAAATAGTATATCGTTGGTGTTGTTATGAAATTTCATCACTACGGCTTGATTGAAGCCGTAATTATAGTTCGTCTATCGGGAGTGGCAGATGTTTACATTTTGTTTTCCTGAATTATAACGCAATTAACCCAATTAACTATGTATCAATGATATACCATATAAAAAAAGTTTAGCAAGACTGACTTTGTTAATTGAAAAAATGTATTTTCTGTGAAATTTATTTCACAACCGTTAAATACATTTTAGCATATGCATTTACGCACAACATTCAAAGGTCGCTTTGTGGTAACGTTAAATTTTGTGTTAGAAACATTGTCTTGACGTAGGTGAGGGGTCAAAATAAAAAAGTTACAATAGAATTCGGTATCGACTGTGCGGCCATTTTCAAGCAAGAACAGCAGTGAAAATGTTTTCTAATCCACTTAAATTGTTTGTATACAGTATCAACATTCACTACTTTATCAAGAGATTGAACGTCATTCGCGTCAGTGCGATCACGCACACGTCTTCCTTAAATGCACCTTATGTACTCTATGGGTGACAAATCAGAAAGAAATGGATGATAATGAGAGTCCATCAGTGTTGTATACGCTTAATTTGACTTAAAGCATTTAGGACTCTATACCAGTCAATTCTGTGCAAATTCCTGTCCCATGACTTTCTCAAACTATTTTTTTTAAATGGCTCATTCTATTTCTGTATTTATGGTTTAGGACAAAAATGTATCTTAATACAATTAAAATGAGCCATTAATCATTTAACTAGACAGATATTTGCAACTTTTGTGACATTTAATCCGACCAGTACCCCAAAAAACCTAGTCCCAGAGCCAATCAGCTTTCTACTTTTATTCACAGTTTTCATAAAACCTGTCCAATATAGTTGAAAATCAAATTATTTGTAATCTAAAATAGCATGACTTTTCATAAATGATAAGATATTTGTCAGTTTCAATGAAAATATTGATTTTTTTCTTAGGTGAAGGTGTGTCCCAACTTTTTTGTCCCTCCTGTTACTGTGCCATGAAATGTCACAGAAAATAATAACCGGTCCCGTGTTTATACTTAAAAATGGTTTTGAAAAGTTCTCTCTCTTTAGTCAAACAGTGGCGGCAATGAAAACAGGCATGCTTAAAAGAAAACTGCTTTTTGGAGGAAAATACTTTTTTTTAATTTAAGGTGAGTATACCTTAAGCTTGTCTATCCTGTTACTGGTCCTACAAAAGCATCTTTTACAAAAACATGTTGAAAAAAGTAATACAATATAAAATAATTAAGGTCATTTCAAAATATTCCCACTCTATTAACTTTCAGTTATTATTTATTGAGAATTTACAGAGAAAATTTCCCTCCTGTTACTTTCCCTCCTGTTACCATTCAGATAAATTTTAACAGGAGGGACAGGAGAGTAACAGGAGGGACAATTTAAACAAAACTTTAAATGTGCACAAATTTGCAAACCTGTGATATAAAACAAATTTGATAATGTGTCTTAATTACTAAAGTGTTAAGAAGGTGGTGTAAAAAGAATATTGAGCTCATAAACTTGGTAAATTCTCAAAAAATGGAAATTTCCACTAAATATGACCTTATAGAATGACCTTGACCTTGCTATCTGTCCTTGACATTAATATGATTGGAAAGGTTAAGCCACAAAGTGAGCACAGGATGAAAAATTAATACCGAAGTATGCAACATGCTTGATTTTTTACCAAAATTAGATTTTTTTGCAGGCACACAGAGAAGAATAATCAAGAAAACATATGAAAATGCAAAAATGATACATAGTTTTAATATGCTGATATGTTCATGACATAAATCAGTTGAATTCAAGGAAATAAATAAAAAGAAATTGATAGAATAATAAATAAAAACACTGAAAACACCATGAAATGAATTGTTCAATTGGTTACTGATTAGTAGATTTTTGCATTATTTTGCAAGTACAGACAACTAACATGTACATGATATATAATGAATAAACATTCCAAATTATGATTTCTACATACAATTCCAGGTAAAGTGTATCTTAAACTTTGTTTAAAATGTTTTCTTAAGATAATACTCTGCTTGAAATAGTTGAATGTCTTTCCTGTTGCCATCTGTCCTTCCTGTTACCATATTGTCCTTCCAGTTACCGCACTTTATAATAAAGTTTGAGAGAACCTATTAGTCGCTAGGAAAATACAAATATTTCATGGTTTTTGAATGGAATACAACATTTGTATTAAAATACATTTGATGAAAAAAGAATGTTTAGTTCCTTTGAAAAATACATTGGAATGCTTGAAAATTTGTGACATTTTTCAAAAAAGCAGCCTTAAAGCAATCGAAAAAGTTGTTTCTTGACATTTTCACGGGAAATATGTGTATTATCAATTTACTGAAGACTTTTCATTGAAAATGAATGAAAGACCATGCAAATTTATTCAATCCATGGAAAAATATCTTAAAATCATATATGGTAACAGGAGGGATATTGGTAGTCACATGGCCATATTCCAATAACGATTACAAAAAGATCATAGGTCTTGGAGGTCCCCCTTTCATTTATATGCTGTGTGAGATATCAGAAAGTGATCTTATCATGAAAAATTGAAGGAAACGCACATTTCATTTTATGAAAGAAATGGACCTGAAAATTGCACTTTTTTAAAAAAAAAAGCCCATATACATACTCTTAAATAGGTAATTTATCTCATAACTCGATTTAAATCTCAAATCATTAGTTTGACAACCCTTTGTAAATGAAAAAGCCCTTTGTTTATCTGCCACTCATTTTAAAACACCTATACGAGATTTCATAACAACACCGACGGTTTATCAAAACATTACAGCTAATGTGGGTCCCATATGCTGTTGCCATATATATATTCGAGTGTTACTAAGGCTTTGTATGCTGTTTCTTTGGTGCGTTTTGACGATGATTTTGTTTAAGTTTCTTCTTAGGAAGCCCAGGGTCCAATTGGCTTTATTGGTTATGTTTGATATGTGCTGGTCCCAGTCAAGTATAAGTATTTGGTTATTATGCATCCTTGGCTGATTTTACAAGTCCCGGGGTGTACCCATGGAGTGTGTAGTTATATTTGATCAGTTTCTTCTTGTTACTTATTGTTAGCACCTGGAATTTGTCTGAATGGAACTCCATTTTCCACTATTGTACCCATGAGGCAAGTATGTTCAGATTTTGCATTTAAGTCTTTATAAATGTCGTTGACGTAGTACAGAAATAGGCTAGGACCTAGCACTGACCCTTGGGGACGCCTGACTGGATTTTCATTTGGGCCGAAGAAGTACCTGCAACTACAATTGTTTGGCTTCTGTTTGTCAGGAAATCTTCTATCCATTTATTGGTTTTTCCCCTAATTTCACAGTGTTCTTGTTTCTAAAGTAGTTATATCTCTCGTCTGCTTGTTCAATACTGATTAAAGGTTGTACCTTATTGTCCATGTCATACATGCCAAGCACGATAGATCAAACTATATGTTCAATTTGACATGTGAAATGAAGCATATGAATGATTTATATCGACGGTAAAATGCATGATATTCTAGTATATACAAATATAGCTGAAACCTCTTAAGCGGTATCTTAGTTTCTATCACAACGAAAATATTTCTGGTGCTATAACCAATTCTTATTTTTCGACTGAATAGGATAATTGATTTCGAGGATATCGAGATGAAAGTGTTAACCAATATTTCGACCATAAATTCTTTTAAGTGACACAAGTTGCACGATACATCAAATTTGCAATTTAAAATTCATGCATGGGATATTTTGCAGAGAATCAGTGATTGTCCCGATATTATGACAATAATTCAGAAAAGAAGTGGGTTTTTTTTTATCAATTAACTTCACGTACTTATGTTGAAAGATAAACATAAAGAATATCATGATGTTTTTTATTAAACTTGTATTTCCCTGAAAAACACATATACGAGGTATAGTCAGAAAGTTCCCGGACTGCCGTTGTATTTGAATCGAACGCATAAGGATTTTGAAAGAAATTATATAAATGAAAAGAGAAGATCAAGACTGATAAGTACATATGATATTTGTATTGATAAAGTATATAAAACCTTTTATTTTACGGCTCTAAAACATATACTAACAGTGTACGGATCACTTTGACGTCGACGTCGACGTCTAAATAACGTTACAAACAGATTCGTAATCAATTAATTCATGTCAGTTCGCATTATTTTAAATCCTTTACCACAATGCTCTAGGCACTACCCATTGCGACGGATCAAAAGTGTTTTTGATTGAATTCTTTGTCATAACCTTTCACTGTGCACTAACCTGGCCGAAAGCCAAACCTCTTAATTTGAATCAAACCTGCGACCCCAGAGAAATTCCTTTAAACAAGGAAATGCTGAAATGACATTTTACTGAGTCAGTGATGTATTGCGCGTGCGAAGTCTTTCTAAGCCCAGAAACTCTGTGGCTCATATTTTCATATCGGCACGAAGGATACATTAGGTAGATATTGTTCATGATCTCAACAAATTTCAGCTTTTCAGGATTCTTAGGTAACAATGAAATGACGTCTAGTACGCAACGCGGGCCTTCTGCGCGTCGTTCGCCAAAAACCGCGTCTCCCGGCGTGTGCACAATTTAGAGGTATTTTATTCGGTAGAGATTACGTTATTAACTGTATCGCGACTAATTCCAACACTGGTAACTACATCGTCCAATGATTTATTTTGGTCCAAGAGAATGTCAGTCTTTACTCTTTCATAAACATGATTTATGGTCGCTTACTGCGACGATCATCGCTAATTTTCACGCGGTAATTCAGAAATCTCTTGTATCAATTAAACAATGTTCTCCTTGAATATGTACTGCAGCCGTTGATTGGATTGAAGAACTTATCCGTAGGCGCCATCCCGACCTTCACGTGACGTTAATGGCGACGAATTGTTCCGTACGCTGTGATGACGTCGGCCCGATTTCAGTTGATTTTGACCCATTGCTTCGTAGAAATATGTACAAAACGCATAATTTTTTATGTGACAATGTTAGAATTTTAAGTTTGCTCTGGAAAAATGTTGATGTGATGCCATATTGATGAAACTGAATGTCGAAGTAACCGTATTTCGTAAGATTTGGTCCTTTGAATAATAGAAAGAATATCGGGCGCAAGCGTTATTTCAAAGTGATCCGTACTCTTGATTACTAGGCTAAGATGTCTTAAAAAAATTGACTTTTACCAATTTATAAACCACAAAAACATGTCAAAATGGTAGATTAAATATCAAAGTTACTAATTGAATAAAGTAAAGAAGCAAGTACGTCGAAATAAATACTAATCGAAGGCAGTCCGGGAACTTTTTGACTTTACCTTATAAAGCGATATAAGGCTATCTTGTCCCTCTTGTTCAACAACGATTAAGGTATATGTAAGATAATTTTGAAATGGACATTTATTCTTGGAAAGTATAATATTTGCAGTTAAATTGTTATAAACTCCAAAAATACAATAATCAAAATCACATTTTTTCAATAATTCTGGTATCACGAAACCGATTTGAATTCGATTTGGTTCTTCTTCTTCTTCTTCTTCTTCTTCTTCTTCTTCTTCTTCTTCTTCTTCTTCTTCTTCTTCTTCTTCTTCTTCTTTTTCTTCTTCTTCTTCTTCTTCTTCTTCTTCTTCTTCTTCTTCTTCTTCTTCTTCTCCTTCTTCTTCTTCTTCTTCTTCTTCTTAAATTCAAAGCATGATTGCTTAGGTTATTTTTTATTTTCTAATGTTGAAAAATGAGCATTAAAATTTTACGTAACAAGAAAAAGATGAAATGCCTTCGGAGATGCAGGAACATGGCGATTCAATTATAAGATTTTTTTAAGGGACATACCATTTCAATTTTGTTTTTTAAAAGTATGTCTTGATGCAAAGATTGGTTATTCTAATGCGAAGAAATGCCATCAGTTTTTTGAAGTTGTTATTTTTAAGTGAAAAATGCGCCTGAGTTGAGACAGAAATTACAAATTCCATATAAATCTGAACTGTTTTCCACAACGGAATTTGTTTAATTTGAGCACAAAAATGTATATCTCTCGTAAACGGTGCAATATTTTGGCTTGAAATTTTCAGATTTTTACTAAGAAAATATTTTTTTATAATTATGCTCTTTCAGATAAAAATAAAGGTAAAATTTATGAAAAATAAATGTGAAATGTAACTTTAATGCGGATCGTATGTATGATATAAAAGTCTGTAATGCGTAGAGAGTGGAAAAGCAAATGACTGTCGTTAGGTAGAATACCCGTTATGTGGTCATTTTGAGATTCATAAAACATCGGATTTTTTTCCGGCGGCGTCGTTACGTATCCCCACCTATTCCATCTTCGCAAGCCAAGGGTGACATCTACGACGTAACGTCATTTCTGTATTCACCCTTGGCGTATTTAGTCCGATTTTGTCGGTGCCCTGGAAAGCGTTTTCACGTATATTTTTTATGAGTGAACAATTCATGAAAACGGGCGGTAAAAAGCATTGTATTTGCAAATCAAAAACGCGAACATGAGCGATTTTTCATAAGAAATAAAAACGCGAAAGAGAACGCGCGTACATGACGTCATCAATAATGGACGAAATAACGCCAAATGCCAATTGGATCACCAAGGACAACTCTATCGAATCATACCTTGGATGCATCTGGTAGAACTACTTTCAGACTATGAATAGAATAGAATAGAACAACAATTCAAAACGTTCGTCTGTGACTAATGTCAACAATGACGCGACAATGATACTGAAATACATTGTTTGCAGTTCAAGTGTCCTCTCTTTTTAGAATGATTACAACCTGCAAGTCCCGCGAGTTGCCATGGTTGTGCATTTGGTTGACCTCGAAAACTACTTTATGAAGCGTAACCACTTCCGGCTAAGAAATCCATTTTTTTTTTCAAGATTTCTTCATACACACACATCCGAGTCGATGATTCGATCTTTGGTCGACATTATCCGAGGATATCCGAACGCGCCAAATGCGTGTTTAAGAAAATCTGACTAAATCCGCCAAGGGTAAATACAAACGTAGGTGGGTTCAACCTTGGCTTGCGAAGATGCACCTATTCGGGCGCGATCGTAAATATTCGGCGGTGGAAAGTTCCACCGCCGAATGGTTTCTACTTCGCCCAAATAATTCCGACGTCACACGAATCTCATTACGGAAATACAACCTTAAGTAGGTCAGTCTTTTCCTTTTCCTTTCCCTTCGTGGTTATAGGAAAAACGTCTCTCTGTGAATAAACAAAAATATTGTTTATCATATATAGAAAATAGTGAGAGAATCAATTATCTGCAATTTCCTATTTTCTCTCAATATTTTCCGAAACCTTTTCTGCTAAAGACGTCAAAACCATGCCTTGTTTCGGAAAGGGTTAAAGGAGAAGGTCTCAACACGAATTTCGTTGCGGTCAGGCGCGTAATTTCTTAAAAATACAGTATTTTATTGTAAACTATCAATTGCTCTATTATCCTTACTACGAAAAATGTTTTTATTACAACTAGCCTAAAGCACTTGAAACATTAACAATGAGGAAAAATAACAATACACTCACCCGAACTTCTAAACGGCCACTTTTATTTTTTGAATAAATAAATCATATCAATTCACCTGGATTGTGTGTTTCCTTTTTGTACTTAACGAAGTCACATTCTATCTTTTCGAACAATAAACAGTAGTGTCACGTCAAAAAAGAAGCACGTGACGTCATTTTGATCGAAACGTTAAAATTGCACGTGCGTATTTTGAATTACGTAATGAATATCAATTCTGTTTTGAAAATTTATCAATATGGATAGCCCAGTCAGAAAAACATTTAACATGACAAGACTTATTATCAAAACGCGAGAAATGACCTTCGGAATGTTTGATGTTGGGGCTCCAGTCAGAAAGGCCAATTTGACAATTTCTTTTTCTAACAAAATCTTAATGCAATCATTCGATTTCTTTTGTTTCTGGGGTAAACATATCGTTTTTATTATTTGCCGATGGATCGAATCTGATTTTTGCGGCTTTTTCACAAATAAGCAAATTTAGGATGAGTGCATGCGTACCGAAAGTGTTCATAAAACACGGCGACGGCCACACTTAAGAACTACTATTCGTCAACAAGATGGACAGCTTTATTAAGCAATTTTTAGAAATAATTCCACGCATGTACAAATTACGATAGACGAAATTTGGGTAATCCTAGCCACCCAATCCACTACAAACGGCTATGAGGCACTTTAATAAAAGCGATCCTAGGCCGCATCGTCAACGAAATGTCAAAACCTTAGCACTGTGAAACATATTTTGAAGCCTAAATTGTACTAAACATCCCTTATGTTATCGGAAAATGGATGGGACACAAAATACGTTTCGTGATTAATCAAGATTCAAGTCTTCAACGTGTTAAACATACGGATTCGAGCACTGCCAAAGTAAATGATTTAGAAGACCTGACTCGGCAAACCTGGTATTTCCGCACTGTACCATACCCTATAGTTTCTTCAGGAATGCATATTATCCACGAGAATAGGATTCTTAGCCATGATAAATGCACACAAAGATCACATGGGATATTAAGCTGCGATATGCGAATTTTCATTTATGGGGTAGTGCACTTCTAAACGCCACCATTTCATGAATTTCGAACTCAGCTTCGTGAAACTTTGCCATATTTTTCAAAAATGAATGTATTTTACAAAGAACCAAAACAACATGAGTGTTCATGAGAGATTTTGATTTATAGCTGAAAGAAAAAGGTGGCCGTTTAGAAGTTCGGGTGAGTGTATTTTCAATTGTGGGGAAAACCCTGTTAAGTTTCGTTGCGTCAGGTAGAATTTGATTAACCCTTTCCCAAACAAAACCTAGTTTTGACGTCATTTATAGAAATGGCTTGTGAAAATATTGAGGCAAAAGAAGAAACTGTTGATAAACCAGCAGTTTCTCCTTTTGACTCAATATTTTCTCATCCATACAATACACAATTTCTATATGAGTTTATACAATTTTTTTCTCTCTGAAGTAGCTTTTAAATTGGCAAAGTCCAGATTTCGGCAGTTTGGGAAAGGGTTTACCCTTTCTCAAATGAAACAAATGATATCTCAAATTTTGACGGGTATAACAAAGAAATAAAATGTTCATAAAGATAGGATTTGTATAAAATGTGTGACAGAAAAAAATATTTAAGAAAATGACGAAAAAGTTTATTATCAACATTTTCTTTTTTTCTCCCAATGTTTTCCAAAGCTTTGTATTAACAGAGACTTATCGTGTAACACCCATCTATGGATCGTCTTATTTTGAAAAAAAAAACACTTTACAACTGAATAATCTGCAAATATCTTTGTTTAGGAAAGGTTAAAGCAAAAGAAGGTATTTATAATTACCAGCATTTTCCCTTTTTGCCCATACACTTTTTATATTCATATAAATGAGCCAGGATCTGGAAAAACGTCCCATAAGGCTTTTGAGCCCAACAGAGATCCCGATCAGCCTGTGCATACGCATAGTATGATCAGGATTCATCTTATTCTCTAATTGCTTCATCGTGACCTGTAGTAGCTTAAAGTGTCCGTTGATTGGCAAAATTAAACTCTTGTGTCGAAAAAAACACCTTTCTTATAACCAAATATCAAAGTTTCTACAATTTTCAAACGTCTTTTCCGATCTTTACCGGAAAAAAACGCTAAACATCCGACTTGAAGTTATGACGTCATATCGGCCACTTAATGACGTCATGGCGGGAAAAACGGGAAGTCATGGGTCATTTTCCGGAAAGCCTGATATTTCTGAAAAAAGATAAATGTACGACTTTTCTGTCATAAAGCGACTTCTCCAATCGATACTCAAAACACGGAATTCATCCTTAGTAAATGTTAGAAAAAATGTTAAAACAGTCAAAGAATAGGTCGTTTGTGAGTGAAGGAATGTGCCAAAGAACGGTTTAAGTTTGTCTGTATTACTCTGACGATCGAAAAATGGATAAAAATTGTGACTTCGCTTTATGACAGAAAAGTCGCACACTTTATCTTTGTCAGAAACTTCATGCTCTAGATTGGGGGCGGAGTCAAGCCATTGTATGACGTCAATCCGTGGCAATTTTACGGAAATTGCCGATCTTTTTTTTCTCGAAAATCATCCAAGTAACGACGTAAAGAAAATCAAACAAAACTTTTAAAACAATCGAGTTTGGCGGATCTTTTATAAAACACGTTAATTAATGATTTTCCTCCAATATTCGGTGAAATCAACTGCCTAGCTTGGTAGCCTTTAAATAGAGCAGCATGGATGCATATTGGACTGCATTTTACGACAGGCTGATCTGGAAACTCGATTTTCAAAAATGCTTTAAAGGGACATTTCATTCCAATTTCAATTTTTTAAAGTATGTCTAGATGCCAAGATTGTTCTAATGAGTAAAAATACTATTAGTTTTTTTAAGTTGTTGCCCATAAGCGAGAAACGCGCATTTAAAGTTGAGACATAATCGATAAATTGCATATAAATCCGAACTGTTGTCCACAACAATTTGTTCAATTTTAACACAAAAATATAAATTTCTCGTAAACGGCGCAATATTTTGGCTTGAAATTTTCAGAATTTTCATAAGGAAATATGCTCTTTCAGATAAAAGTAAAAGTAAAATTCATGACAAAAAATTTTGAAATGTCACTTTAAGGGACGTATTTCCAGATCCTAGCTCATTTTATTGTAAACAAACAATTTTCTTATCAACATCAATTTTGAAGTCTGCAACAGCTTTTGTGAGTTTTAACAATCCATATTATCATCGTTAATTATAAAAGGGTTATAAAATACTTCGATATTGAGATATCTATATTTAATGAATAGGTGCCTATTGTCACAAAGAACATTATTCCAATTTCAAAATCTTTTGAATATTTCATAAGCTGGACCAAAGACAACCCTTCCAACTATCTGATTAAAATCCAATTTTAACTGTTCAGTTAAGGACTATGTTCAATAATTAATAAGGTAGGACTTCCACCTTTACACCATTACCACACATTAACTCTTTTTGACTGGCCAAAAGATAAAGGCTTTGGAAAACATTTTGGAAAATGAAGAAATTGCTTGTGACAAGCAATTTCTTCATTCCCCACAATGTTTTCTACCAAAAAAGACCAAAATATTTCAAATTTCATTAACTTGAAATTGTCGTCTGCAACATCTGTGAATTTGGAGCAGTCTAAAATTTTGTCGTCTGGTAATGGGTAAATGAGATTCACGCGACGTCGGAAAAGACTAAAATGAAGACTTGGGAAAAATCCTTTGCTTCAATATCAAGTCTACACCATTTTTTTTGAAAATAGATTTTTCGCAAGTAGGCCTATATGCCATTTGGGAAAATGTAAATATTAAATATCGGGTAATACACTGACCACATAAAGAAATGCAACACTCATTCAATACCAATTATCTTAAAACTTGTAAATACATTTTAAGGATATTTTTTGTTTTGACATCATATGAAATATTTCATCAAACAATAAACGAAACATCATAACAATTACAGATAAAAATTTCAACCCAAAGACATCTGGTGTAAATTCAAAAGTAACAAACAAATTCATGGTTATAATTATCCCTTGTATTCATCAACAACTGACATCTTCGTCACAATGACACAAGTTTTGAAGCGATTTGATGTTAGTTTACTCATCCTGAAGAGTTTTCCGTTCGCAAAACTGGTTTGTTGGAGGATTAGGATTACAACGCGCCTTTTAAGACAATCCCAAAATTGTCCGATAGCAGACATGTCCTTGAATAAGAACAGTAACCTTGTTTTGCTGTACAACCGTCGTACAGTGTGTTTAGGAGTGCCATCATGTTGCAGCATGCCATTGACTCTTCCTACATGATGTCAGGGACGACAGGGCGCAACACATTGTCAATGTACATACGAGTATCCACTTTGACATTTCAATTGTTTGTCCCAGCCCGCCTGCCTGGGCATTACGGTGAGTTCCGTGACTTTGTGCCGACATCCGAAGCACAGACCTGCAGCTCATAAACTGGATCAGACCGTGTTTGGATGGATAAAATGTCGAAAAATAGCGAAATTTATCCCAAAATATAGGCAATAACAGATACAAATCTGTTAGCTTCTTTTGAATCATTTATTTGCGATGGCTTATCCATGTCTGCCAATGTTCATTTTTGTGGAATATGTTTCTATTAGGAATCTATTCTGAATGTTCATGATTCTTTGGCTGATTGTAACTGGTTCAGTCGATGATCTGGATCGATCCCGCATACTGACGTTTGCTATAAAATGGTACCACAACCTTGAAATTGAAGATTATTTGGACGCCAAGTTTTTTTTTGTCCCTGCCAATCGAATATTCCAGAACGCAACATTCAAGTGAAATGTTGACGGCTGTTTTCCGCAAATTATCATATGACGCTTAATGCGCACAGAGCGAATTTTTCGTGTTGTTACTGTGTAATTGACGACACACTATCGGTAAATCTATATTTGAGGATTGTTTGGTTTTTAATTTGCAAGACTTTAGGACGTGTTAAACGTGAAATAATATAGGGACGTAATTCTGACACGTTCGTTCGAAAATTAAATATTTTATTAAAAATATCTATCATAAACCTTTATTGCAAACTTTCTACAGAAAGTACCATTTTAGGTCCTGGTTTATCTAAAACAGAAATTTTGAAATTTGAAAATGTAACGTTTCCTTATGTGGTGAGTGTATACATTAATACTACATACCATTTTGGCTTCAACATTACTTCAGTTAGGTTTAACATTGTTTCAGGTAGGCGTAATATTATCAATATCATTATCTTTATTATTATCACTATCTTTATTATTATCATTCTTCTTCTTCTTCTTCTTCTTCTTCTTCTTCTTCTTCTTCTTCTTCTTCTTCTTCTTCTTCTTCTTCTTCTTCTTCTTCTTCTTCTTCTTCTTCTTCTTCTTCTTCTTCTTCTTCTTCTTCTTCTTCTTCTTCTTCTTCTTCTTCTTCTTCTTTTTTTTCTACTTTTTTATCATTATTTTTTAATATTGAAGAATAAGAAGGAAATGTTGATTACCAGCATTTTCTTCTTTTATCTCAATATTTTCACAACAATTAGTCATTTTGTAATAATATTTTCACTGTATGACAATTCATAATCGAGGAGAGACAATAGTACTTCAAAGAGCAGTTCAAAAAGGACAATGACAGATTTGCCTAAAAACATTTTGTTGTGTGAATAAGATTTGGTCTTATCGTCGGTGTAAATGCAAAACCTCGTATGCCGATTCTTGCGATTTTCAAAGTACAAACTTGTGTGCCCAGATAAAGACAATTCTAGCAGGTTTTGAAGCAGTATTAATGACAAATCATTTGTGAACAATATGTCCAAATTTCAAGTAAAACATTTCAGTTTGGGAAAAGTTATTACACATTTTCCCTCCCCTTTAAAATTTTCCAAAAACAAGATACGAGGCTTTGCATTTACAACGACGATATTCTATATCAACTCCCCGCCACTGTATATGCAATAGCAATAAATTTTGTGCTAAAATAGACTGGGTTGAACGTTATGTTTTGGTAAACCGTCAGTGCTGTTACAAAATTTCGTAAAGTAGACGGCTTGAATCTAGCCTTAGTTGCGAGATAGTATAACAACACCCAGGATATACTATTTGTTTGTCCGTAATTTCGTCACTGTTAAATAGATTAGATTGTTCCCTATTAGAACAAATTATGAAGCCTTCTAGCTATACTAAGATTTCAAGATACCTAATCAAATGGATTATATTTTTAATCTATTTATCATATTTTTATTTATTATTCCTTTACCTTACAGAAAGTGTCTATAGGCCTGAATGGCTTCTCACAGAAGGCACTGTCTCCGATTCTTAGCTTCTTTGTTCCTGTTAGCTGTCTGCGGCTTTTGTCTTAGCGGGTATTTTATCGGTGAGCCATTCGAAGATTACAACCTATCATAACGTCGGTGTAAATGCAAAACCTTGTATGTCGATTGGTGCAATTTTCAAAGTACAAACTTGTGTGCCCAGTGTAGACGATTCTAGCAGGTTTTGAGATATTTTTACTGATCAGTATTATTGACACATTATTTGTGAACAATATGTCAAAATTTCAAGTGAGACATTTCAGTTTGGGAAAAGTTGTTACACTTTTTTCCCTCCCCTTTAAATTTTTCCAAAACCGAGATACGAGGTTTTGCATTTACAGCGACGATAAGATAATAAACACTTCGTACATCTTTTGAAATTAACGAGAGATACCTTCGTCAATTTCAGTAACGTGACATATTCCGTGGCCCTCGTCAATTAACGAAGGTGTTCGTTGTTATGTATGAACCCTGAATGTGCACGAAGTGCTTTAAAGTAAATTATGGGTTGTAATCCTTAATATGAACATGTCATCCAGTCATATGACTTTAGATTTTCAGGAAAAATAACGGATAATCAAAATGGTAGTTGCTTTTTCCCCACTAGTATAAATATTATTGATATGAATTGTTTGCAATATTTGGGAAAGTATTCTTTATTTACGCGCTATTTATGTGTTGAATTTTTGCTTTACTCGCAGAAAAACAGCCCACATGACTTAATTCAACCGTGCATAGCACATGCCGAAGACACTGAAAAATACTCATTCACATGCAATCAAGAATATGCATAATCAAGTTTCTCGTAAAAACATAAATTAGAGAAAGTATCGTTCCCTTTTCAAAATAAATGGGTCTGAATTTTGAGTTGTGTTTCTTTATCTGTTTAGTTTATATAATGTAACTATTTTATGCCCCCGTATCGAGAGATCGGGGGCATATTGTTTTGCTCATGTCTGTCTGTCTGTCTGTATGTCCGTCTCTCCGTCTGTCCGTCTGTCCGAAAACTGAACAAACTTAACCTTTGCCTTTTCTCCAAAAGTATTTGATATAGAAAGCCAAGATTTGGTATGTAACATCATGTCAATACGATTTATCTGTTCCATGCAATTTGACCTTCCTCAATGCTTCCTAAAGGTCATCTGTTAACCCTTATCAACCCTTTACTCCATGAAAACTTAACATTATACTCTGAAAACTTAACATTTGCCTTTTTTCCAAATGTATTTGACATACAAAGCTCATATTTGGTATGCAACTTCCTTTAAATGATATCTGTCTGTTCCATGCAATTTGACGTTCCTCGAGGTCATCAGTCAGTTGATTTGTTTTTCTTCCGGTCACGTGATATGGTAGAACACGAAAATTTAAACAAAGAAAAAAAAAAAAAAAAAAAAAACAGGACAAAAATTGCGTAAAAAGTTCAAGTAAGTGACCCTGAAAGATTGTAGAAGACGCATAGAAAATCACCCGAACCTTACTGAAGATAATACACACAGAATTGGACAGAAATACCGAAAATGACCAGAAATACCATCAAACAGTCAGTGAGGGCTATAAATAGAACACGAGAGAACCAAGGTCAAAACACGAAAACTAATGACAACAAGAAAAAGGTGACCAAAACACAACAAACAAACAAGCATCCAAAGCAGAAACAAGACAAAAATCCCCCTGAAAACACGTCCCATGCAAAAGCGAACCCAGAAATGACAGAAACAACAAAAAATACAAAACGTAAACGAAGGTCAACGGGTGGGAGCTACCAACAAACAGGGCCGAATGTATCACGAGAAAACTTCATCTCCATGTCAACTGACGACAAACTAACAGCACTATTTGATATGGTCTCCACTATAGGAACTCATCTAAATTCCCGGGTACAAGATCTTGAGAAAAATATAAACCAACTTAGGAGAGAAACAGAACAAAACAATGACAAAATCAAGGTCCTTGAATATAAAAGCATTGACAATGAAGCACGGAACAGACGAAATAATCTCATATTCAGGGGCCATAGAGTGATATACCTGGACGAAAACAGTGAGGAAGTCTTGGCCAAGTTCATAGAAGAGTAGCTAGAAATTGACACTGATTCTATAAAAGTGAACAGAGTACACATATTAGGAGCACCAAAGTACGGCAAAACCCTCGTCAATTAACGAGGGTGTTCGTTGTTATGGATGAACCCCGAAAGTGCATGAAGTGCTTTATAGTAATTAGTAAATGGTGGGCTGTAATCCTTAATATGTACAGGTCATCCAGACATATGACTTCTGATTTT
The DNA here is from genome assembly GCA_963680895.1 of Fragum sueziense. Classification (NCBI taxonomy): domain Eukaryota; kingdom Metazoa; phylum Mollusca; class Bivalvia; order Cardiida; family Cardiidae; genus Fragum; species Fragum sueziense. The sequence goes on from OY804604.1 coordinate 33,566,025, forward strand.
CAGGAAAAAAATCCGGATGATCAAAATGGTAGTTGCTTTTTCCCCACTAGTATAAATATTATTGATATGAATTGTTTGCAATATTGGGGAAAGTATTCTTTATTTACGCGCTATTTATGTGTTGAATTTTTTGCTTTACTCGCAGAAAAAAAGCCCACATGACTTAATTTAACCGTGCATAGCACATGCCGAAGACACTGAAAAATACTCATTCACATGCAATCAAGAATATGCATAATCAAGTTTCTCGTAAAAACATAAATTAGAGAAAGTATCGTTCCCTTTTCAAAATAAATGGGTCTGAATTTTGAGTTGCGTTTCTTTATCTGTTTAGTTTATATAATGTAACTATTTTATGCCCCCGTATCGAGAGATCGGGGGCATATTAGTCCATGGGCCCATAACCGAAACCCTCCCCCCCCTAGTGGGATTTTTGAAGACCTATATTTTCTTGAAGCTTATTATGTATAGTAATGGATTCAGGTTGTTGTCCAACTTAAAAGTGCTGGATAAGCAAATGGCGGGCTCGTTACCATGGCAACGGTCAATTTTTCTACATTCCAGCCCTTTGATCAATTAATTGCAATAAAATTACTTATTTTTGTCATAAATCTCTCAAAATAGTTTTAAATTATTACCAAGATATTTTGCCCACAATATAGATATTTTTTAGAAAATTTGCTAATTTGCATATTCATGAATATTAATGAGAAAGAAGAAAAATGTGTTTAATTTGCTAAAAACAAGACTTTACTAGTGAATTTAAACCTCCCTATCAGGAAGAATTTTTGAAGATCTATATTTTTTTGAAGCCTATGATGTATATTAATACATTCACGTTGTTATTTGATTTAAAAATGCTGGATAAGCAAATAGTTGGCTTGTTATCATGGTAACCACCCATTTTCATTGGTTCTAGCGCTTGGATCAATCAATTACAATAAAATTACTTATTTTGCTCAGAAAACATTGAGGCTAGTTTTAAAATGTTGTCATCACATTTCTCTCACAACCAAGATATTTTTCAGAAAATTTGCTAATTTGCATATTCATGAATATTAATGAGATTGTGGAAAATATGTATTTAATTTGCAAAAAGACGACTTAACTAGTTTACTAGTGAATAGAAACCCTCCCCGCCATGTGGGATTTTTTAAGACCTATATTTTCTTAAAGCGTAGGAAACATGTTAATGAATTCAGGTTCTTATTTGATTTAAAAGTGCTGGATAAGCAAATGACAGGCCTGTTACCATGGCAACTGCTCATTTTCCTACGTTTCAGTACTTGGATAAATTAATTGCAATAAATTATTTTAAAATACTTATTTAAGATATATACTTATTTTGGTAATAAAACTTAAGACTAGTTTTAAAATTTCAAATAGACATTTTTATTGAAATCATTATTTTTTAGCTAATTTGCATATTCACGAATATTAATGAGAAAGTAGAAATATGTGTTTTATTAGCTGAAACAATGTTTTTCTAGGGAATAAATATGCTGAGGCATTTCGTTTTTAGAATGCTTAATGTTTCAAATGGATAAAAACACGAATAGATCAATAATAAGTTCATAAACCATTCATCAGCTACACAGAACAAGCGAATACTAGCTTATTCGCATTCACAATTATTTGCATACTTATCTCTAAATAGCAGATAAAATCTCAAATATTTTCTAATTTTGTTAATGACTTTCATTTTTTTTCATCTTTTTCCCTAAATTGTGTACTTGTTGTATTTGAAAACTAAAATTTCACGATTTACCAATTAAAAGGGGGAATCTTAACAATATATGCTCTGAAAAATTACCGTATAAATGGCAATAAAATTCCATTTAGCACAAATGACATACTGAAAACTTTAACCTTCTTTCTGTAGCCGGGTGTAGTATAAGGGGCACATATACTATCTCGCCGTACAAGCTAGCTTTTATAGCGACGTGGTAGAGTGTTCGCTTAGGGTGTGAGAGGTCCCAGGTTCGAATCCCCACAGGAGTTGACGATATTTATTAGCGGGTTACATTTCTTTGATTTTTTTTCTGTGTGAAATACAGTTTTCTTTTATACAAGAAACTTTATTTTGTTAAAGTTAAGTACTAAAAAAATTGTAAAGCGTTTTTAATAATGAATTCCCATTGGAGTACATGTTTGGTCACCTTTGATTTATACAATTTTTGCCTTGTAATGCATGCTTTTTTACATTTCGTCGGTGTAAATACAAAACCTCGTATCTCGTTTTGGAGAAAATTTTAGAGAGGAAGAAAATAGTTTAATAACTTTTCTGAAACTGAAGGGTTTTACTTGAAATTCGGACATATTGTTCACAAACAAAGTGTCTTTAATGATCAGTAGAATTATTCCAAAACCCGTGTGAATTGTCTAAAGTGAGCATACAAGTGTGTACTTTGAAAATCGCCAGAATCGACATACGAGGTTTTAGCATTTACACCGACGATTTGCTCCAAGTCTAAACTTAACAATACAATTGGAGACATGCTGTGCAGAAGAGAAATCTTCCCAACCACTTCTATTAATTGGAATGCTTTGTTACAATAACACAGTTTACCAAATACATTCTAATAAGCGATAGTTGAAACTGGACAATTTCATATTTGCACTGTCATGTGCATTAATTGATGATTTAAAATTGCCTATGATAGCAACTGAATTATTCATTTCTTTATCAAAATTGCATTCAAGTGACATCGTTTTACACCTTTTTAATTCAGCATACTTATATGTGATGATATAAACAGTTATAAATTGTACATTATGTACCTTATTGGATAACAGTACTTTAAAGACACTTGATTTGTGAGGAATCCTCGTATTCGTGTAACAAAAAGTTGTTTTGAAAGATTTCGTTTAAATAACAAATGCAATTTGCAATTTCTGTTGATTAGATGAGAGGGAAACACATCATATTCCAACTTGTCGTGTTGTAATATGTCGCTGGCCGAAGATTTGAAATCCTTTGTTTTGTTTTCAGTTTTTAGATATGCTCGTGCATTTCTTAATTCATTTCAAACATCTTCACCACAAATTAGTTTTCGGAATTCTAACTTTTGTGGAAGACAACAAGCTAACCTCAGGATGAGGTAAAATCCATAACACACAAGGGCTAGCTATGAATAATACATACATACATGTATGTATAAGCAATTTCCAATCAACCAAGGAATCCGCTATTTATATATGTCATTATATGTGCACAAAAGTGTCTAAATATACGGTTATTAGAAAGTCTTTTCACAAAAAAGGGAGATCCTGCTATCGTTCGACACTTGTATTGAAAAGGGAATGAAGGTAAAACATGCATGATGAGTTTACTGGTCTTCTGTACCATCTAATTCACAAGTAAAATATCGTTGTTGGGAGGGGAGGGGGGTATAACGTGACAGAGAAACTTAAGAAGATGATGCTTGGTCTGAAGACAAAGTTGCAACCACTGTCAATGGAATGTGTCATAAATTCATATATCTGGTATACTTGATGAGCGAATTAAAGTAAGAAATTGTCCATGCATTATCTTTTTCAAGATATTGCTTGATCGCGAAAGGATGCACAAACTTGCAGATTGTTGGGTCTAAAATTCCTCAACGATAAGCAAATTACAAAGAGATTACCAGTACTTGTTGCATTCTTATGAAAATGTCGAGAGTCCTAGTTACGCTGGTATGGAATCCCAAAGGCCAGGAAAATTATTCAACATATTACAGACAAGGTTCGGTATTCAATGTTTTGGGACAATTGGGGGTTGCAATAAAATAATTTGTTGGGCATATTACCGAAGAAAGGTACAATTAACGAAGCATACTATTCCAAGTTACTTGACAAATTGAAGCAGACAATGCGTGAGAAACGTTGCGGCAAACGCTCAAAATGTGACCGCTGCTTGCAACAGGAAATTACATTAGTACACAATTGCCAAAGTACAATGGATGCTGTCGAGAAAAATGGGTATCAATTTAGATCACACCCTTCCTATCCACATGACCTTGCTGCTATAGACTTCTTTCCTAAAAGGGATATCAATGGTTGCAATTTTAAGTCTCATGAAAAAAGTTATTGATGCAGTTTAGGTGTGGTTCTTTGGAAAGTTCTCGGACTTCTTTACTTCAGGACTGATGTCACTTGACCACCTTTAACGTTGATTAATTTGAGTTTAACTCCTTATTCAACTGCCATGGTCATATCCTTGTGGTCAAAGCGCATAGGCCTGAATGGAAAGTATTTCAAGAGAAAAAATGTCGATCTAAACATAACAAAGGTTAGGTCAGTTATTCATTGACCCATGCTCGTTTTTGAGCATTTAGGCAGATTACACAAAATACATATTATAGCATTGTATTATATGTCATGTAAATTAACAGTGCTGAAACCATTTTTAGCGTGGCAAAATTGTTGATATTGGAGTTTTGTATTCAACATATCCACCCCACAAAAAAGAGCTTAAACGCTGTATGACCACAATAAGCCTAAATGTCTTTATACCCTCTTTAACACCTACTATCCAAAGCGTCCCTTGCCCATGTAAGACTTAACACCTTCATGCAAAAAGATGCCAATGACATACTCCAATGTGGACTCATTATCAAAGAATAGGGTACATGGTTTCTGTCAAATAGGGAAAATACTTATCTCTCCTAGGAAATAATCAATTTGGATTTTCTTCAGTACTTAATTTATGGGAATGGGGATTTATTACTATTTATACGGTAATTAGGACCGTTCTGAAAATATATATTTTCAAGGTTATGTCATTTTATTTACTTGTTGAATCATGTAGTTTTAATAAGAAATTGAAATACATTTGAAAATACAATATTAAGTGCAGAAGATTTGCAGAAATGAAAAACATTTTTACATCATTTTTGCATATTTGAGATTTTGGCGGCCTTTTTGAAATTAAAAAAAAAAAAAAATGACAAAAAAACCTATTATAAGCATGGCAGCACTCTTTTAGATTTATTATACTCAATTTTTCTAAGAAATGTTCTTATTTACATACAGAATATGATAAAATAATTATAGGGCAGTGATATTTCGATATTTAGTCAAGTGGTCATTTTGCGGCGGCCATCTTGAAAATCATTTGAAATGTCGAGTATATCCTAGAATGTCGATAGTCAACACTTTGATTTTTATGACAAGACATCTAATAAACACTTTAAAACAAATTCTAGCAATTATTCGCTGTGGAAATGATTTTCAAATGCAAAGTAAATATAAACAAAGGCAATATCTATACTATTTTTCTTTTGTTTTGCATATTCAAGTGGCATAATTCGTGCTAATTTTGGTGTGAAATTATCTTTTACTATTTAACGATGTGAATTGAGAAAATCTATAAGCATTTGGTCATTTGCGCTTAAATTTGGGTTATTTTGGATCCCATGAATGTGTATATGGTGAGTTATAAACAAGTATTTTTGTAATTCAAGGGGAGATAATCAATCGTTCCGCATATGCTTATCCAGCACTTATATATCAAACAACAAGTTGCGTTTGAAAGGGAATTCATTAAGCTTTACAATGATATAGGTGTCATAAAATCCCAGTAGGGGGGACCTAGGGTGTAGCCAGCCCATGGACTATATTGTTTTACTCATGTCTGTCTGTCTGCCTGTCTGTCCGTCTGTCCGCCCGTCTGTCTGTCCGAAAACTTAACAAACTTAACCTTTGCCTTTTCTCCAAAAGTATTTGATACAGAAAGCCAAGATTTGGTATGTAACATCATGTCAATACCATCTATCTGTTCCATGCAATTTGACCTTCCTCAATGCTTCCTAAAGGTCATCTGTTAACCCTTATCAACCCTTTACTCCATGAAAACTAAACATTATACTCTGAAAACTTAACATTTGCCTTTTTTCCAAATGTATTTGACATACAAAGCTCATATTTGGTATGCAACTTCCTTTAAATGATATCTATCTGTTCCATGCAATTTGACGTTCCTCGAGGTCATCAGTTAACCCTTATCAACCCTTTACTCTACGAAAACTTAATATTTTACAAAAATGGCCATTTCGGGGGCATTTGTATTTCACCAACACATCTTGTTTAAATATATATTTCAGACACAAGAATCTATGTTGGAAAACTGCAACTACCCCATATTGTCAATGGAAAAGACTCGAGCAACACTGTTGTTCATGATCCGAAAGACAAAGGTATTTTGTATTTAAAGTGACATTTCACGTTTATTTTTTATACTTTTTACTTTTATTTTTATCTGAAAGAGCCCTTTTTCTTATGAAAATTCTGAAAATTTCAAGCCAAAATATTGAACTGTTTACGAGAAACATATATATTTTTGTGCAAAAATTAAACAAATTGTTGTGGACAACAGTTCAGATTTATGTGGAATTTGTCATTTCTGTCTCAAATTTAAAGTTGTATTTTTCGATTATAAATAACAATTTAAAAAAACTGATAGCATTATTACGCATTAGAATAACCAATTTTTGCATCATGACATACTTTAAAAAAAATGAAACTGGAATGTAATGTTCCTTTAAGAGAATATTTTGCTTTACGGTGGCAAATCACAATAATTGATAATACCTGATGAAAATACCAGAAAACATTTTCGAGGCTGTAATCGACATTGAAATGTTATCTGTGACAGAGCAATTACCAGTTGTTCAGTCTGCTTTCGCAGCAATCGTGTATATTTACCCCAAAATGGATTCATTAAATTGTCGAAGGATGTTGAGAGTCCGATAACACTCGAGGTATGCCGAATGCTTTGTTAGAATTTCACCGGTCTAACCGCTTTATTTCAGACCCATATGACGTCATTGTCCTGACCTACATGCGGAGTGGTTCTACTTTTATCGGCAAACTTCTTGGTGCCCGAGACGATGCGTTCTACTGGTACGAACCCCTGTGGTTTCCTCACACGTGGAAATACCACTCCAAAGGACAGCTGGTTTGTAGTTACGGGAAGGACGATTGTCAAAATATGTAAGCTTTGATTTAGGGAATGGGAAGGCCATTTTAAGATTTTCAAAAACAAGACCGGGGGGGGGGGGGAGGGGAGGGGCGTACTATCAACAATTTTACGACAAGCTGGTCGAACGCACATCGCTGCTGTTCAACCAAAACCTCGTAACTGCAGCTTAAAACAATCTGCAGTTACGAGGTTTTCGTTGAAAAGCGATGACATACTGGTGAATTTGTCGCAAGGTCTGTGATTAACATGGGCCATTGGTTTTTGACGTTCTTTGCAGAAAAGGCTTGGAAAAGATTGAGGCAAAAGAAGAAGATGCTGATGAACAGCACTTTTTCCCTCAATATTTTCTTTACCATAGGACCTACACTATCATAGTGCACAAATCGATGACTCATATGTTTATAGGAAGTTACAACTGTTTCGCGCAACTTTTAGAATGGAGTAGTGTAAATATTTTCTATTAGGGAAAGGTTAACGCATTACCAAACGACAGATATTTGGGTTAGTCCAAATTCAAAGAAGTTACAGAAGACAATTTAAAATGGGTGATAATTTACACTTATTTTTGTTATTTTGTGTGGAAAACATTTTGGGAAATGAAGAAATTGCTTGTCACAAGCAATTTCTTCATTTTCCACAATGTTCTCCAAAGCCATTATCTTGGGAGGAGTCAAAAGTGTCACTGTGTGGTAATGGGTTAAGGAATTTGATACCAATATATCAATAGATACGTAGGCATTCAGACTCATTAGGAAATGACGTACCGAATGGGCCAAAAGTCTTATTTTAGCGTGCGCGCAAAAACAATTACGCGTCGACGCGAAAATTTACGCGAGCACCCGTATATCTACCCGTATATTCCTTTTATCCAATCAGAAACGTCGTACTATCCAGCATTTGTAGGAGTCATGTCTATTTCCCACTACTTGAACGTGATGAATTAAATCTAATCTAAGTGAAATCAGCTTGGATAGATGGATCATAGACCAATTGACCAAGCGCCAATCGATAGATCGCTCCGCCCAAAGTAGAATCTAAGACAGACATAGGGGAGCATAAAAATGTCGATTGGTTTGATTGTCAGTCGATAGATCGATGCAATATCTCGTGCAACGAAGAATTTAAGACAAACAATGAGGTTGTGGCATTTTTCTAGTCGTCTATTGGCTTATCGATGGTTTTGATTGACAGCCGTTGTTTGGTCAATTGAGCATCCTTTTAGCAGACTGATATAAATCCACGTTGGTCAGTAAAGCTATAGTGAGCACTTTTCGATGTCCAAGCTAGTGTCTAAGATTGATTTCAATATATTGCAATTAATAATTATGACCTAATCTATTTTATCACGGGTAGATCTACTCTGAAAGGATTTTATGAATACAAGTTTAAAATTTAAGAACATTGTAACAATAATATTAATAATGATAATAAAGTCTTTATTTTATGAGGCAGCACATTTGGGCTATCCCAGCAAATCGTCGCTTTTCAACGAAAACCTCGTATCTGCAGCTTGTTTTAAGCTGCAGCTACGGGGTTTTCATTGAAAAGTGACGAAATTTATAACCGATTTATATGTGAGGTGGATTTGCATGATTACATGCTATCGGCAAATCATTAGCTGCCGGCTAGTTTATGCGACGTCTATACATAGCCACGCCCCGTCTCCAATGAACCGCTAGCGAACACTTAGTCAGATAGAGTCTGTATAGTAGATTCTATGCGGTAAAACATTCAATGCGCTACGTGCATTTGAATGTCTATTTTGCGTAAATTCTACTATACAGCCTCTATCTAATACATCTAGACAAAAAGTCTTGGAAAAAAATCACGGTTTGCGAAATGGTAAGGAAGGTAATAATAAACTGTAGCTATAAGCCTTTGGTCGAGAAGATAGGCCATTTTTAAGTTTAAGTTTCAGCGTTTGAGATGCTTTAAGGTATTCGCACACTAATGAACGTCAAAAATCATCGACATATGTCGACATTTTCCGTATTTTCTTTCAAATATTTTTTTTTCCAAAGGAAATTATTTGTGTTAGTATAATTAAATCCATTTGTTCCAATATTTTAGCGTTTTAAAGATAAAATGATGAAAAAAATAACCTCTTACTGCATTTATCTTGAAACAAAAGTTACAGTTCAGGATTTATTTTGATGACGTCATAACGTCGCCGCCAAAAAATACGAGGTAGTTCCCGCGTTCTGTATAATTGACGTCGACGCGTGTATAGCTTGTTGTCATACAACTAAAACCAAATTGTAGGGAAATCGGTTAATAGATTTGTAAATGGGTGATTTGTAAGTGAATTATAATTCAATTTTCAGTTTAACCTCTTCACAAAATCATGTCCGAAAGGATAGATACTTAAAGCAAAATAAAATTTAACATGTTCTTTGTGTGTGTTAAAAAACGCACAAAGCATGTTTCCATGGCGATTTCTTTAATTTTGGACGGCGAAACTTCCCTATTCTTATTTACAGGGTGGCTAATCACGTGATACACATGTGGTAATCTCACACTGTTTGTTTACGAATTCCGTACGATAGAAGGTTTGTTTCATTGTTTTCCCTTGGTTTTTGGCCGATTTTAGAAATGACGTGTAGTGCAGAGTACCCGCATTTTGGTGCGCTTCAGTCTCCTTTTTAAATAATTGATCAAATACGCATAGTTTTCGTGAAATATCCTTCAAATATGTGTTTGAGTGATATGGTAGGAATCGCACTTTTGGTATGTGATATTAAAAAATAAGCTTTCCAGTGAATTTATTCAATCTAAGTCTGAGTTTTGCAGTATTATGAATACATTTTGTTAAAAGAAGGAAGTTTTTCACGCAAAGGGGTTGTTTAAGTTTCGTTTTAGAGAGAAAATGATCTCGGAGAAAAATGATAGGAATCACACTCACGTTACTGTGTGATAGGAGTCACACTGGAAACTGAGATGGGAACCTGAGTTGCCTTTAATATAGAGTTTTTAGATATATTAAAAGTCGTGGATAATGTTATAAAATCTTTTAACACTTAATCATGTATTTGAAACAATAAATACATCACAAATACAATGAAAAACTTTGACCAGATGAGTTAGTAAATTGAATAAATAAATAAATCTTTGAATGAATGAACAATAAAAACACACTTGTTAGTTCTAACTCTAAATTCAATATTTTCAACAAAGGATGAGTGTCAATAAAACCTTTCTGTGATCCAGCCGAATTTTTCTTCATTTTCTCTGTAGACATTTGACCAATAATATACTAACATTATGTTGGCAAAGTACTTGAACGGAGTCCTGGTTTGGAAGACACATTAAATAAAGGTGGGTGGGGTAACTCACCCTCAAAACCATCAGGTGTTAATTGATTTCTTATACAGTTTAACTATCAATTATTACTTTTAAAACAAATGATGCATTGAAATACTTTAATGCATATGTCGCGTTGAATACATGTTGTTTTTATTCAATTGGGGGCCATGTACAGGAGAAAAGGGGCAATAAACGTGGTTATGTATTTTTTTTATGATTTTTGAAAGGACTAACTTAACGAAAAAAAAAAAGAAAACACAACAGAATTCATTTCTCATTTTATTAAATTCATCTTTCTAATGGTGAATGAGGATTATATTACCACAATTTGTAATATAATTTTCAAAATGGCTTCAGTAGATTCTGGATTACTTGCCCTTGACTTCTTGATAAAAATGCCAAAAAGTACAAAAAACAAAGTCCTGAATCATCTGTCTTTGGGCGTCAAAAATAGCTGGTTTGACATTGTTTGCTCTCTATCATCTATATTTATTCACCATTCATGATGTAAATTAGATGTTGAAAAAATATGATGTTGGTTACCATAAGATCTCGGATGATTTTAATTTTCCGCCTGATCGGGTAGAGAAGTGCTATCATCGACTTTGTTGTCACTCTTTTTTTTATCAAATTCCAGGGCAGATAACTAAGCAAGTAATATCCTGAATAATATTGAAATTCAAACTTCTCCAAATCTTATAGCCACTAACATTATGTCTATGTTACCTCTAGATTGGTCAATATCAATTTTGTGGCTGTTTGGGTGAAAAAGTCGAAAACGACTTTCTCAAAATGAAGGACAGATAAGTCCACAAGTTCTGTTCCGATTAAGATAAATTTTAAGTCATTAAAGATCTATTTTATACAAGACTGTATTCAAAATTTGTCTCGATTGGTCAATATTTCAACATAAGATGAAAACAGTGATATTGTCAAATTCAAGGTCAAATAACGCCCAACCTTCTTATCCATTCAAACTGAAAATCAAAGAAATTCGTGGTCTTATAGAAACCTACACCATGTTGAATTTTTATCTTCATCAATTAACAAATGTAGGCGCTAGAGTGTAACCAATGTCAAAACTAGCTATTTGTGATATTCAAAGGCAGGTACATGACTTTCTAGTGCGATCCGACTCATAATCTCATTTGAGAACGTATGATAATACTTGTTTTGACAAAGCTTGATAAAGATTGGCTCATATTTGCGGATGCTATAGTGTAAACACAAAATGGACGGACAGACGACGTACAAAAATCGACCAAAATAGCTCACATTGAGTACTCCATGCTCAGGTGCACGTATAAAAGCGTTGCTTTGCTTTTTCTACTTCTATTTGGTATTTTCATGTGGTTTCGAAAATGACAACAGTGACAGCATTTAACGTATAATCTCCCTTATTTAGATAAACTTTTATATACCAACTACCAATCCGGATTTAAAAAAAATCATGGTCATTTTTCAGTAATCATACCATCCAACACAGATCCATGACGACTCTTCCTGTTTCAAATAGTAGCCTAGTACACCAAGCTATACTGTATATTATAAAATGTAGCTTGGTATTAATAAGGTGTTTGAGTATTGAAGTCGGTCCATTACGAAACGAGTGTGATTCCTATCAGTGTTGGAACATGCAGTGTGACTCTTATCATACTGTGTGACTCCTATCTCTAACTTTCTTTTCCAGTTTTACTACCAATATCAACTCTAATGCTTTTAATATTTTACGATCATTATCTCTGTATTGCATTTTGCATTTGTCACTATTATACTCGTGCTTTAGCATGTTTTGAAACAACAAAATCACTCAAAACATGCTTGGCTACACAAAAGTGTGACTCCAGCCATACAATAAATGAAAACTCTTTTTCGAATTTCAAGAAAATTGCACATCCCTACCTTAAAAGTCCAGCATCATAATCAAGAGCAATGTTGCCCGGATACTCTGCACTTATTGTCATTTCTAAAATCGGCCAAAACCCACGGGAAAACAATAAAATATACCTTCTATCGTACGGAATCGGTAAACAAACAGTGTGAGATTACCACATGTGTATCACGTGATTAACCACCTTGATTTATTTACTTCCTACATCTGTGTAGATATTTTTCAAGTTCTGATTAGAAAGGCCCCACTCATACTTAATGTAGAATGACTTTTTAAATATGACAACCCCAAAAAATTAAAACAGATTTTCTAGAGAATTTTGTTGCTATGCATTCCAACTTTTTCATTTCTTGCAAAATTATTGTTGCCACAATATGTCAAGAGTATTTTTTTTATAGTAGTATATTTAATAAGCTCTTGTTTGATGCATTAATCATAGATGTTTCTGGAAAATGTCACTTTTATTGACTTTTGAGCGTCTGTTACTCAGTGCGCGAAAAGCCCATTTTTCATATCGGTGTGATAAATCTTAAATTTGTCATAAAATTGTAAAATTGCGGCAAAATTCCTTTATTTTTTCAGAAAAGGTGTCTCTTTGTATGTAGATTGAAAAAATAAAGTTATCCATCCCGTAGAATTTTATGCCCATTAGTGTGTGAATACCTTAAGGTAGTCCATCGCTTATCAGATTCACAATACCTCGAAATTATTCGGGCGACGTCGTAACATTCGGAAGTGGAACGTGCCACCACTTAAAGTTTACAACGTCGCTCGAATAGGTTCGGATACGTTACGAATGTTAGCTATATCGCAAAAAAATCCCGACGTAGAGTGAATTTCATTAGGGTGTTGCTAGCCGATTTGGAATACGATCAATCTCGAAATGGATCGCTGTCCAATTTGGAATTCCGAAGTTGCGCGATCAATCTCGAGATTTTCCTTCGCTATTTTCCTAGTTCAAAAACAACTCAAAAATAATTTGATTGATTTGATTTGACTTTATCTTCGTCGAAACGAGTTCTTATAGGAATAATTTGCAAACAAAAAGTTAAAACTCAGTCCTGTGGCGCTTTCAGGATTTTTCTGAAGTGAGGGGGGGGGGGGGGGGGGGGGGGGTTGGGGTCGAACATTATAGATAGGCTACAAATATGGAAAGGTTTCGTTTCCCAAGTAGGCCTATTAATCCATTTAGACAGAATTTTTGCATGACTATGAAATAATCAGGTCCTAGACAGGGGTTCATTTGAACCAAACGAACCCCGAACCCTCTACGGATCCGCCACTGCAGCCTAATAAAAAAAGTAGATCTAGATCTATTAAAAAAGAAATCGACCGCCGAACCTTGTCTAGAATAATTGATTAATGAATTCTAAATGTTTAGATCTAGATCAATACTAGTAATGCCTAATTTGGTCTTGGCAGGAGACCTGTATCCATGTGTGAAATATCAAGGCTCTATCAATAATAGTGTAGGCCTATGAGATAAAGGCCAGGTCAAACTCCAAGGTCAAGGTCATTGGGTCAAAGGTCATGGTCCCAAATGAAAGGTCTCCAAGGAAGTATCCATGTGTGAAATACCAATGCTGTATCTGTACAATAGTGCCTTAGATACAGTGGCGTAGGAAGATTTATAATTTTTTTTTGGGGGGGGGGGGCAAATGTTCAAGTAAATGGAAATATGGGTGTATTATGGGGGCCATAGGGGGGCAGGCCCCTTTTCTGAATTATTGGGGGCAGGCCCCCCTGCCCCCCTCTTCCTACGCATATGAGAAATAGACCAGAGGCGCATTCTGTAGAGCAAGATTTTTTTAAGATATCTTGAGATTTCTTTAAACGACCTCTATAATACATCTTGCAAAACCCCTCAAGTGGTCAATTCCGTAGAAACAATATATAAGAGATAATTATCCGAATTGTTCCAAATGCTCCGTAATTCATAAACCGTGGTTTTCCGAATGGTCCATACTTTGTACAATTGACGTCAAGGAGACATCATTTGTATAAAGTATGAAGCATTCGGAATGCTCCATAAATTAGATCTACAAACCGCATTTTCCCGAATGCTACATACTTTGTACTATTGACGTCATTTGTATAAAGAATGGAGCATCTGGAACACTTTGCTTAGAATCTCAGTCTCAAAAAAGCTTTATTAGAGCTAGTCAAAAACATCTTAAGAAATCTTGCTGTAAAGAATGCATGTCTGGCCAAAGTTTTTCAAGTGAAGCGGTGACAAGGAAACTGACACTAAGGCTGTTGACATTAGCTCCTCAACATAAAGTCCCGGCTCGCTAAAATTTAATGGCGTTAAAAGCTGCATTCAAATAATCTTCATCCATGTACTGCTCATTATTCTATGCATAAATGTACCAGCCAAAAACAGCAAGTCAGATGGTCTTGTTGTGTATGTCCTTTCATGTCAGCTTCATCAGCAATCCTGGTATTGTTTGGTTGAAGTAATGACTGGATAGCCATTTCCAAAATGTCAGAAATTAAGTCTGTTCCAATTTCAGCACATTTTGATCTTCAAAATTGTACTTTTTCTCAATGTTTTTTCCAAGATTTTTTTTTATGTTAACGTAGTTCACCCTTAATGAGTTTCAGTCAATGTTGGAATTTTTTGGGTGATGTCATAAATATTTGGCGAGGAGAGTATCAATTCATTCTAACTCATACATTGTGTCCATAAAGATTGGATAAATTATGAATGTTTAAGACATAGCACAATGCATTCCAACATTGCGCAATCTGGATGGACTACCTTAATTAGAGACATCAAACATTTATTCGTTTGGGCAGGGGATGGATAATCATCAAGGTATTAAAATATTCAACCCAACAAGTAAGACATATATTTGTTTTACAGTATTTATAAGTTTTTTTACAAGTTAAATAGCACCAGAAACAGTTATGCACATTTAATAGACTGTAAAATAGCAGCAAATACTTCATCAATATAGAAACAATGCAGTCATTATAATTATCATATTGTATTTCTCATGGTAATCAGAATTTTCCCAATTTCTATTAATGTTGTGTTTTTTAAAGCTTTGTAATGCAGGAAGGTAAAAAAAATGTTTTGACATACATAATTAAAATGATTTGGGAAAACATTCTGACAAAAGCAGAAATTCCTGATAGTCAGCATTTTTTTTGCCTTTTCCCTGAATATTTTTTAAGTGTAACATACATATTCCCTCTTTTGGTAGACATCGTTTTGTTATCTGCAATTCCTTTCTAAATGGATTTTTGGGAAAACATTGAGGCAAACGAAGAAAATGCTGATAATCAGCAATTTCTCCCTTTGGCTCAATGTTTTCAGTGCTTTAATATGAACAAATGGTTACTTTCCCCATTCAATATTGTTGTCTACAGCCGGTCTCAAATGGGACTACTGTAATTTTCATGATTTGGGAAAGGGTTAATACATGTAGTATATCTCAAGTTTTTGCAACCATATTTGAGTAGATAGCTGGCAATTTAGGCTAAGATCAGACTGCATGTATGTGCAGGCTGATCTTAGTCTACACTGACAGCAAAATCTTCAGTTACAACAGGAATATGGCACAGACAGCACGAGAATGGTAAACACTTTGGGACTGGATGCAGATAATAAAAATGGATCTATGAAAAGAAACATTTGTGGTCCTATCAAAAGTCCTTGAATAATTTACCATCAAATTCATTGTCCAACGCATAATTTGGCACTAGAGGATAATTGTCAGAATATGTACTAGACTGTATTGAGTATTTGTGTCCATGTGGACGTGATCAGAACGAAGTGTGGCTTTCACCTGGCTTTGCTGCACAACTTGTTCACTGCTGTTATCGTCATGTAGGGAAACCTCTTTTTGCAGATGCCGAGGGGTACCATGCTGACCGCTCTGCTTTATAATGTCTTGAAAATGTAGGATTCTGGAATCATCTGAAAAATATAACACCATAATGAGCATAATGAAATTCTGATGAAAACAAATACAATGAAGTACATTTGGAATGTCATGTAATCAAGCCAATCATTCAGTCAGTTGGTCAGTCAGTTGGTCACTCGACCAGCCAGTTAGTCGGTCAGTCAATCTTTAGGTCACCGTCAGTTAGTCAGAAGGTCAGTCAGTCAGTTGGTCAGTCAGTCGGTCAGTCATTCAGTCAGTAGGTCAGTCAGTCTGTCACTCAGTCAGTAGGTCAGTCTGTCAGTAGGTCTGTCAGTAGGTCAGTCGTTTGTTCGATCGGGCAGTCAGTCTGTCTGCAAGTAGGTCAGTCAGTCAGTCAGTAGGTCATTCTGTCAGTCAGTGGGTCAGTCAGTCCGTCATTAGGTCATTCAGCAGTCATTAGGTCATTAGGTCAGCCAATCTGTCAGTCAGTCAGTAAGTCGGTCTGTCAGCTAGTCACTCAGACTGTAAGACAGCTAGTCAGTCAGTCAGTCAGTAGGTCAGCCAGTCAGTCAGTCAGTAGACCAGCCAGTTAGCAGGTCAAGAGATCAGTCAGTCAGTCAGTAGATCAGCCAGTCAGTCAGTAGGTCATTTTGTCAGTCAGTGGGTCAGTCAGTCCGTCATTAAGTCAGCCAATCCGTCAGTCAGCCAGTCACTCAGTAGATCAGTCAGTTGGTCAGCCTGTCATTCACTGAGCCAGTCAGTCAGTCAGTCAGTCAGTCACTGAGTCACTGAGTCAGTCAGTCAGTCGGTCGGTCGGTCGGTCAGTCTGTCAGTAGGTCAGCCAGTCAGTCAGTCAGTAGGTCAGCCAGTTAGCAGGTCAAGAGATCAGTCAGTCAGTCAGTAGATCAGCCAGTCAGTCAGTAGGTCATTTTGTCAGTCAGTGGGTTAGTCAGTCCGTCATTAAGTCAGCCAATCCGTCAGTCAGCCAGTCACTCAGTAGGTCAGTCAGTTGGTCAGCCTGTCATTCACTGAGTCACTCAGTCAGTCAGTCACTGAGTCACTGAGTCAGTCAGTCAGTAAGTCAGTCGGTCGGTCGGTCAGTCAGTCGGTCAGTCATTCAGTAAGTCAGTCAGTCAGTCAGCTAGTCAGCTAGTCAGTCAGCTAGTCAGCTAGATAGTCAGCTAGTCAGCTAGTCACTCAG
Source organism: Fragum sueziense (assembly GCA_963680895.1). Taxonomy (NCBI): domain Eukaryota; kingdom Metazoa; phylum Mollusca; class Bivalvia; order Cardiida; family Cardiidae; genus Fragum; species Fragum sueziense. Next base: position 33,583,256 of record OY804604.1, read on the forward strand.
TCAGTCAGTAGGTCAGCCAGTCAGTGAGTCAGTCACAGTCAGTGAATCAGCCAGTCAGTGAGTCAATCAGTCAGAGGTCAGAGTCAGTTGGTCGGTCGGTCAGTCCGTGAGTCGGTCGGTCCGTCAGTCGGTCGGTCCGTCAGTGAGTCAGTCAGTCAGTCACTCAGTCTGTCAGACAGCTAGTCACTCAGTCAGTCAGTAGGTCAGCCAGTCAGTCAGTCAGTCAGTGAGTCAGTCAGTGAGTCAGTCAGTCTGTCCGTCCATGCCTCTGTCATTAGGTCATTCAGCAGTCATTAGGTCAGCCAATCTGTCAGTCAGTCAGTATGTCCGTCAGTCCGCTAGTCACTCAGTCTGTCAGACAGCTAGTCACCCAGTCAGTCAGTAGATCAGCCAGTCAGTCAGTAGGTCATTTTGTCAGTCAGTTGGTCAGTCAGTCCGTCATTAGGCCATTCAGCAGTCATTAGGTCAGCAAATCTGTCAGTCAGCAAGTCACTCAGTAGATCAGTCAGTTGGTCAGCCTGTCATTCACTGAGCCAGTCACTGAGCCAGTCCGTCAGTCAGTCAGTAAGTCAGCTAGTCACTCAGTCTGTCAGACAGCTAGTCATTCAGTAGCTCAGCCAGTCAGTCAGTCAGTCAGTCAGTCAGTAGGTCAGTCAGTTAGCAGGTCAAAGTTCAGTCAGTCAGTAGGTCAGCCAGTCAGTCAGTAGCTTAGCCAATCAGTCAGTAACTCAGTCAGTCAGTGGGTCAGCCAGTTAGCAGGTCCAAAGTTCAGTCAGTAGGTCAGCCAATCTGTTAGGTCAGGCAGTCAGTCAGTCAGACAGCCAGTTACTCAGTAAGTCAGTTGGCCAGTAGGTCGGTTGGTCTGTCAGTCTGTCAGTAAGTCAGTCTGTCAGTAGGTCATTCTGTCAGTCAGTGGGTCAGTCAGTCTGTCATTAGGTCATTCAGCAGTCATTAGGTCAGCCAGTCAGTCAGTAAGTCAGTCTGTCAGACAGCTAGTCACTCAGTCTGTCAGACAGCTAGTCACTCAGTCAGTCAGTAGCTCAGCCAGTCAGTCAGTCAGTAGCTCAGCCAGTTAGCGGGTCAAGAGATCAGTGAGTCGGTCAGTAGATCAGCCAGTCAGTGAGTCAATCAGTCAGTGATTCAGAGTCAGTTGGTCTGTTGGTCAGTCGGTCAGTCCGTCAGTGAGTCAGTCTGTCAGTCAGTCAGTCACTCAGTCTGTCAGACAGCTAGTCACTCAGTCAGTCAGTAGGTCAGCCAGTCAGTGAGTCAGTCAGTGAGTCAGTCAGTCACAGTCAGTGAGTCAGTCAGTCTGTCCGTCCATGCGTCCGTCATTAGGTCATTCAGCAGTCATTAGGTCAGCCAATCTGTCAGTCAGTCAGTATGTCCGTCAGTCAGCTAGTCACTCAGTCTGTCAGACAGCTAATCGCCAGTCAGTCAGTAGATCAGCCAGTCAGTTAGTAGGTCATTTTGTCAGTCAGTTGGTCAGTCAGTCCGTCATTAGGCCATTCAGCAGTCATTAGGTCAGCAAATCTGTCAGTCAGTCAGTATGTCCGTCAGTCCGCTAGTCACTCAGTCTGTCAGACAGCTAGTCACCCTGTCAGTCAGTAGATCAGCCAGTCAGTCAGTAGGTCATTTTGTCAGTCAGTTGGTCAGTCAGTCCGTCATTAGGCCATTCAGCAGTCATTAGGTCAGCAAATCTGTCAGTCAGCAAGTCACTCAGTAGATCAGTCAGTTGGTCAGCCTGTCATTCACTGAGCCAGTCACTGAGCCAGTCCGTCAGTCAGTCAGTAAGTCAGCTAGTCACTCAGTCTGTCAGACAGCTAGTCACTCAGTAGCTCAGCTAGTCAGTCAGTCAGTCAGTCAGTCAGTCAGTAGGTCAGTCAGTTAGCAGGTCAAAGTTCAGTCAGTCAGTAGGTCAGCCAGTCAGTCAGTAGCTTAGCCAATCAGTCAGTAACTCAGTCAGTCAGTGGGTCAGCCAGTTAGCAGGTCCAAAGTTCAGTCAGTAGGTCAGCCAATCTGTTAGGTCAGACAGTCAGTCAGTCAGACAGCCAGTTACTCAGTAAGTCAGTTGGCCAGTCGGTCGGTTGGTCTGTCAGTCTGTCAGTAAGTCAGTCTGTCAGTAGGTCATTCTGTCAGTCAGTGGGTCAGTCAGTCTGTCATTAGGTCATTCAGCAGTCATTAGGTCAGCCAGTCAGTCAGTAAGTCAGTCTGTCAGACAGCTAGTCACTCAGTCTGTCAGACAGCTAGTCACTCAGTCAGTCAGTAGCTAAGCCAGTCAGTCAGTCAGTAGCTCAGCCAGTTAGCGGGTCAAGAGATCAGTGAGTCGGTCAGTAGATCAGCCAGTCAGTGAGTCAATCAGTCAGTGATTCAGAGTCAGTTGGTCGGTTGGTCAGTCGGTCAGTCCGTCAGTGAGTCAGTCAGTCAGTCACTCAGTCTGTCAGACAGCTAGTCACTCAGTCAGTCAGTAGGTCAGCCAGTCAGTGAGTCAGTCAGTGAGTCAGTCAGTCACAGTCAGTGAGTCAGTCAGTCTGTCCGTCCATGCGTCCGTCATTAGGTCATTCAGCAGTCATTAGGTCAGCCAATCTGTCAGTCAGTCAGTATGTCCGTCAGTCAGCTAGTCACTCAGTCTGTCAGACAGCTAGTCACCCAGTCAGTCAGTAGATCAGCCAGTCAGTTAGTAGGTCATTTTGTCAGTCAGTTGGTCAGTCAGTCCGTCATTAGGCCATTCAGCAGTCATTAGGTCAGCAAATCTGTCAGTCAGCAAGTCACTCAGTAGATCAGTCAGTTGGTCAGCCTGTCATTCACTGAGCCAGTCACTGAACCAGTCTGTCAGTCAGTCAGTAAGTCAGCTAGTCACTCAGTCTGTCAGACAGCTAGTCATTCAGTAGCTCAGCCAGTCAGTCAGTAGGTCAGCCAGTTAGCAGGTCCAAAGTTCAGTCAGTCAGTAGGTCAGCCAGTCAGTCAGTAGGTCAGCCAGTCATTCAGTAGCTCAGCCAATCAGTCAGTAGCTCAGTCAGTCAGTGGGTCAGCCAGTTAGCAGGTCCAAAGTTCAGTCAGTAGGTCAGCCAGTTAGCAGGTCCAAAGATCAGTCAGTCAGTCAGTCAGTAAGTCAGCCAATCTGTCAGGTCAGGCAGTCAGTCAGTCAGACAGCCAGTCACTCATTTAGTCAGTAGGCCAGTCAGTCGGTTGGTCTGTCAGTCTGTCAGTCTGTCAGTTAGTCATGTCACAAATCTTTCGGTATGGTGTGACTGTCATAACTATAGTCAAGGTAATCTAGTATGGAAAAATAATTTGATAGGACTACGGCGTTTTACCCCTTTGCCACACAATACCTTGTTTTGACCTCTCTTAAAGTGTAGGCTTTGGAAAACATCGAAACAAAAGAAGAAACAGCTGATAATCAGCATTTTCTCCTTTTACCTCAATATTTTATCAATCACAAATTTTATCTTTAGTTAAACCCATTTTGTCATCTACAGCAGATTTCAAATTGGTCCACCATAACATTTTGGTATTTGGGAAAGGCTAAATTTTCCATCCAAAACATGTGTAAACATCCAGAGGTATTTTTCTCTTTTAAGGTATTCACACACTAATGGGTATAAAATTCTACGGGTTGGATCACTTTATTTTTTCAATTCACATACAAAGAGACACCTTTTCTGAAAAAATAAGGGAATTTTACCGCAATTTTACAATTTTATGACAAATTTAAGATTTATCACACCGATATGAAAAATGGGCTTTTCGCGGCTTGAGTAACAGATGCTCAAAACTGAATAAAAAGTGACTTTTTCGAGAAACATCTATAATTTATGCACCAAACAAGAGCTTATTAAATACACTACTATAAAAAATTACTCTTGACATATTGTGGCAACAATAATATTGGAAAAAATGCATAAGTCGGAATGCATAGAAACAAAATTCTCTTGAAAATCTGTTTGAAATTTTTTGGGTTGTCATATTTAAAAAGGTCATTCTACATTAAGTATTGGTGGGGCCTTTCTAATCAGACCTTGAAAAATATCTACATATGTGTATCAAGTAAATACATAAGAATAGCAAAGTTTCGCCGTCCAAAAATAGAAAAATCGCCATGGTAACATGCCTTGTGCGTTTTTGACACACACAAAGAACATGTTAAATTTTATTTTGCTTTAAGCATCTATCCTTTCGGACATAATTTTTGTGTAGAGGTTAAACTGAAAATTAAATTATAATTCACTTACAAATCACCCATTTACAAATCTATTTACCGACTCCCCTACAATTTGGTTTTAGTTGTTTGACAACAAGCTATACACGCGTCGACGTCAATTACACAGAACGCGGGAACGACGTCGTATTTTTTGGCGGCGACGTTATGACATCATCAAAACAAATTCTGAACTGTAACTTTTGTTTCAAGACAAATGCAGTAAGAGGTTATTTTTTCAACATTTTATCTTAAAAACTCTAAAATATTGGAACGAATGGATTTAATTATACTAACACAAATAATTTCCCTTGGAAAAAATATTTGAAAGAAAATACGGAAAATGTCGATATATGTCGACATTTGTCGATGATTTTTGACGTTCATTAGTGTGCGAATACCTTAAATGCAATGTATAGATCAAAGTTAACCGCATATTTACAAACCAAGATTAAATTTACCTTGTATTTAAACTGTGCCTTTGAACAAAGATCTGTAGCCTCAAGCCGGTGAAGGCCACAGGCGTCCGTAATTTGAGCCTTGGCACTATCTAGACTATTCTTTATCACAAGGCATTTTTCTACGTTCAATCTGATCGTCACCCCTCTCTCACAAAATACGGTGGAACTTTTTTAAATAAACAGATAATCTGTCCAATCTTTCGTTAACCGAGAGCCAACATATTTTTCTTCAAAGAAAATGCAATTGTTTGGGGGTAGGTAACGAAGTCTGACTGCTACAATGGCTCAAAGTTGAAATTTCCATCGAGGTTTTGCTTCATGGACACTCTAACGTTCAGTCGATTTCAAGATATGGACACGCTTGAGATCGAACAGAGCGCCCTTTAAACTACACTCACCCGAACTTCTAAACGGCCACTTTTATTTTTTGAATAAATAAATCATATCAATTCACCTGGATTGTGTGTTTCCTTTTTGTACTTAACGAAGTCACATTCTATCTTTTCGAACAATAAACAGTAGTGTCACGTCAAAAAAGAAGCACGTGACGTCATTTTGATCGAAACGTTAAAATTGCACGTGCGTATTTTGAATTACGTAATGAATATCAATTCTGTTTTGAAAATTTATCAATATGGATAGCCCAGTCAGAAAAACATTTAACATGACAAGACTTATTATCAAAACGCGAGAAATGACCTTCGGAATGTTTGATGTTGGGGCTCCAGTCAGAAAGGCCAATTTGACAATTTCTTTTTCTAACAAAATCTTAATGCAATCATTCGATTTCTTTTGTTTCTGGGGTAAACATATCGTTTTTATTATTTGCCGATGGATCGAATCTGATTTTTGCGGCTTTTTCACAAATAAGCAAATTTAGGATGAGTGCATGCGTACCGAAAGTGTTCATAAAACACGGCGACGGCCACACTTAAGAACTACTATTCGTCAACAAGATGGACAGCTTTATTAAGCAATTTTTAGAAATAATTCCACGCATGTACAAATTACGATAGACGAAATTTGGGTAATCCTAGCCACCCAATCCACTACAAACGGCTATGAGGCACTTTAATAAAAGCGATCCTAGGCCGCATCGTCAACGAAATGTCAAAACCTTAGCACTGTGAAACATATTTTGAAGCCTAAATTGTACTAAACATCCCTTATGTTATCGGAAAATGGATGGGACACAAAATACGTTTCGTGATTAATCAAGATTCAAGTCTTCAACGTGTTAAACATACGGATTCGAGCACTGCCAAAGTAAATGATTTAGAAGACCTGACTCGGCAAACCTGGTATTTCCGCACTGTACCATACCCTATAGTTTCTTCAGGAATGCATATTATCCACGAGAATAGGATTCTTAGCCATGATAAATGCACACAAAGATCACATGGGATATTAAGCTGCGATATGCGAATTTTCATTTATGGGGTAGTGCACTTCTAAACGCCACCATTTCATGAATTTCGAACTCAGCTTCGTGAAACTTTGCCATATTTTTCAAAAATGAATGTATTTTACAAAGAACCAAAACAACATGAGTGTTCATGAGAGATTTTGATTTATAGCTGAAAGAAAAAGGTGGCCGTTTAGAAGTTCGGGTGAGTGTACATGGACACCAAAAGCAAGTCTAAATATAACACTAACCTGCCACATTCGTCTTCTCCAATGGCTTAGAATAAAAAATTTCACGATTTTTCCGTTCAGCTAGAGTATTGACATGAAAGTAGACATCTTGAAAAGATGACGTAATTGGCGACGAATAATTTCATTGTTCGACTCAGTTCTGTTAACTTGTTCGTACATTCCCCCCCCCCCCCCCCCCCCCCCCGAAAATCGAGGCACCACTACTATCGCTAGCGCCACTAGCTTGACTAAATATGTTTTAAATAATCTACATTCTTATAATCTTGTCTTTACTGCTGAAAAAATAACATGAGCGAACTTTTCTAACTTTCCTTTGTCTCCGTAAGCTAAATGTTTAAATACCCTCTGGTTGCCGCTCTTACATCATGAAACTGTTTAAAAATAGCTATAGAAATCGAGTACCAATCTCGCGCGAGACTGTCAAAACGATACTCGGCCAATAAAATCATTCGCCGCTAATTACGTCACCAAAAACGTGACATCGATTATCCAACGAAATTACCCATCGTTACATCTGACCCGGATTGGCAGTTTCCTTTTGAAAATTTGACAACAAACCTCAAAAGCACCGAATTCTCAGTTGTTTGCGTTTGTAGAAGACCACTGTGACAGGTCAGTGTTTGATTTAAACTTGCTTTAGGTGCTCACGCAGTTAGAATGTCGTACTGTTTGATCTCAAGCATGTTCATATCTTGAAATCGACTGAACGTTAGAGTGTCCATGAAGCAAAACCTCGATGGAAATTTCAACTTTGAGCCATTGTAGCAGTCAGACTTCGTTACCTACCCCCAAGCAATTGCATTTTCTTTGAAGAAAAATATGTCGGCACTCGATTAACGAAAGATTGGACAGATTATCTGTTAATTTGAAAAAGTTCCACCGTATTTTGTGAGAGAGGGGTGGCGATCAAATTGAATGTAGAAAAATGCCTTGTGATAAAGAATAGTCTAGATGGTGCCAAGGCTCAAATTACGGACGCCTGTGGTGAAGGCACCACAGCCGTCCTCGGCTCAGCAGTCCTATTCCTAATCAATGTCAACGCTGTAGACACGCTTGCCATTGAAGACTTAGTGCTTCCTTTTGTTAAAAATATCCTATTCAACATATCATCAAAGTCTGTTTACATAGATCTATATCGATGATTAAATTCGATTTTATAACTTGTTTTACATTTAAATCGAAATTTATGATAGGTACCGTTGCTGTTGTGTTTACCTTCGATATTAGGTCACGATCAATCTCGAAATTGACGTTGACCATTTTGGAATTCCGAATTGGCTCGTTATTCCGAAATGGTCACCAACAAGGGGTTGACTACATGTACATTAATCTATTAGACTGGGTTCCAGGCTGATCATTTTTTCCTCTTTTACTTTCTCCGGTCTAAATATGGGTATTGATTTTTTATGCGTTATCTTATTGACCAAATTGTATATTGACGACTGGACCCAGGCTATTAATCTATTAGCCTTGGTCCAGTCGTCAATATACAATTTGGTTAATAAGATAACGCATAAAAATCAATATCCGTTATATATTGCGGCACCCGTTTTTTGATCGTGTTGATATTTAGACCGGAGAAAGTAAAGAGGGAAAAATGATAAGTCTGGAACCCAGTCTAATAATCTATATATATCATACATTTCAGACCGAGCACATCGCCCAAATCAGTTCAACACAGTCTGCATTTTCTGTTAGATATTTACAATTGTAACCTTAAAGGACATTTCGACCGATTTGCGGATTACTGGCAAACTAACGTTTTTGGATCTACAGTTGCAGGTAAGACCAGCCGTTTAGGTAGCTAATCCCTTATGGGATTCGCGCGACGTTGGAATCACTCGGGCGAAGTCGAAAACATTCGGCGGTGGAACTTTCCACCGCCGAATGTTTATTACTGCGCCCGAATAGGTTTGGATACCTAACGACGCCGCTCGAAAAAAATCATACGTTTCATTAATCTAAAAATGGCCACATTACGGATATTCTACCTTTAAGCCACTATACTGTATGCCTATAACAACATTCGGAGTAATAGAGATTTACGGATTAGTACGAAATGGAATACGAAATGGAAATGGAAATGAAATCAAGGGGATGTATCGATATACTTGGAATATGGTGGCAGGTCACACATATTTGCCTGTAAGTGACTTGGAAAAAAACTGAATTTGACGTCCAAAATAGAAAACACATGAAACAGAATTGAGACCAATTAGTGAAATGCTGATAACCACAAAAAACTATTTCGTGATCCGTAATAGAAAAGACATGGAAAACATCGGAAAAAAGAATAAAATGCTGATAACAACAAATCCTATCAACACCCACTTTGTTGTCTGTTTGACCAAGTACCATGTAATCTCTATACCACTGATGGAGGAGGTGCCACATTATTGTTTGACCAAGGAGGTCAAAGGTCAGAGTCGCAACATTGCTTTACTTTCACTTTTTAGTAACAATGCGTAGGGGAGGTGGGACCAATGCACTGTCTGCTTGAGTTTTAGGGTAGTCCAAATCAATAGGACCTAAGTGGGGACAGATGGAGGCTCGGTTAGGGTGTTGCAGTAGTACATATCAGTTGAAAACGGCGTAAGACCCAAATTAACCATACTAAATCAATAGGTATTTCAAACGGCATAGATATCTTGCCAAAAGGCAGAAACATTGTATTCAATAGACGATAAAATATTGAGAAAAAACGAGAACATTCTGGTTTTCAGCAATTTCTTCTTCAGTCTTAATGTTTTGTCCAGTCTTTCCACTACGGACAAAGTTTGTTTGCAGCAAGACGGAAGTCGGATTTTTTGTGAATGGTGTTAGTCAGTGAATTTATACACTGACCCACACTTTTAACATAATCTTATTTCTGTGTATATTTTTGTACATGCGAGTATTCTTAAGTTTTATTAATCTATATTCAGTGCCACAATAAATGCTTTAATAAGCATTTTGGAAGTTGAAAATGATCATCTTTATCGTGCACAGTTAGGTCATAAATACAATGTATCTCTCTTGAGATTACGCAATGCGTAAAATGAAAATATTATATACAAATTCTGTGAGGCGTTTTGATGTCGTTCAGTGTAAAATTTATCCCTCTACATCAGAGCCGGTGCTCAAATCCATGAAATTGGTGCTGCATATGAAACTCAAACTCATTGCACACTATTAATCAAACTAGGCGTTACCAACAAGCTTGCAAAATTTAGACACGATGAAGATTTCAAACGTTTTATACGCGAGATGCCTAGATTTGGTATTGAAGCTAAATGTCCAGGCTGTGGTTTCGTTTACTGGCATGGTCCGTATTTCAGTGAGATTTGTCAACCATGCAAAAATTATGACAAAGGTTTAGTCAGGTAAGGATTTTGAATCGATTTATTTACCAACTATAAACTTCGAGTAAGCGATATCAAACATCGCATTTTCGGCTATGCGTGCATTGTTATTGCCTTTTCCTGGATGATTACTTAGCTTTTTTCGACATGCACAGTGACACCGGAAAGTCAATACTCAGAATCAGGAATTAGAATCCGCACGTCCCGCGTAAGGAACAGATTGGTAAACGTTACTGCCCAATTAGTGCCCAAAAAGTGATCAGACGACTTCGAGAGTGCAAATCGAGCCAATCGGCCTTATACTGGACACACACGTCGTTAGATGATTATGTGGGATAGCCGAATCCGCCAGTTGAGAGAGCATTTGTTCAATGATGAATCACGCCAAACACATTTCCAAGAACGGACACGGAATTTTCGACGTATACTCGAGCGCTACTCAGACAGTATTGAAGTCGACCGTTTTCTTCGGGATCGGTCATCGTTTAGAGCAAGATCAAGCGCCACTGAAGGCAGATCTCGTCGTTTTTCGTAACTAATTTGCAGATTGCTTAATTGTCCCCATGCACCTTGTATAATCTCACTCTCGACAGTTCAAATTTCGCTTCGTTCGATGAAAGTGTGAAGGAAATATACAAATCAAACACAGCTATGCATGGGAAGTCTCACTTAGTATATTGTAGTGCTATATATCAACAAAGGATATAATATAATAAATAGAAAAAAAGAAAAAAAGAAGGATAGACAGCGTAGGGCTTGAACCAACGACCTCAGAATTTAGACAAGTTCGCTTAACAAAAGAAGAACGGGAACCATCCTCACGTATATTGAGATGTCCCCTCTCCCCCGTAAATTTATTTCGGTTTCGTATTCGTATTCCATTTCGGACTAATCCGTAAATCTCTAATAAGAGTATTTCTAACACTGAAGTCTCGCCTATGCTCTACAGCTGCACAGAAACGAGTGGCTAACCAAGATCTACTCTCTTAAAACAGAGCATATTATCTCTTCATTCCTTTTCGATAGAATGATACTCTGTTCTCACGGGGTCATTTTACGTCTAATCTCAGGGCCTTTGTGGGATTTCTGTATCCAATCGTTGTCTATAAACAACAAAACATTTGAATAAACTGATACAAGTTTTCATTGACTGACGGTTCAAATTACCGGCTTCAGCCAAAAATAGAAGCCACGTAATGTATACGTAATCATACAAGTTAAAACTGAATGATTTTGATTCGATAAATCAAAAATTACCGGCTTCAGACAAAAATAGAAGCGACGTTATGTATACGTAATGATTATACAAGAAAAAAAATAATGGTTTTGATTCGATAATTTAAATGATGTGTTATAATTAGATTATGACGACCAAATAGCCTGTTGGTGTATCAAAAACGGCAGAGGTCATATTTGATGGTTTAATCAATAGACTCGGCTTTGGAGAGTAACCAAGATCAGGTCACTTACACTTAAAGACACTTCTAACGCAACACTTACCTTTTTGGTAATAACTTGAAATTTGATGCACCATTTTTCATCAAATTTTCAACAAATTTGATTAATTCACAATTGCATAATATCTGTAATTTTCCTAAAGAAACATTTAGTGGAAATTATTAAATTTGCAGTTCATATAATTTGACTAGAAAACAAAAAGTCGCAAAAATGCTGTTCGAGTTGATCACGTAAATTCATGTTATTCAGGTAACAGCAGTAGAGTTTATGACATTCTGCTAATATTCTGAGTGTTCGTCATGGACCTAAATGACACGAAGACATCCTTTTCTCATTGATTAAGCATAATTGGTGATGCATCTTTGCGAGATCATTCTTAACTCGTCCCTTTTAAGTTTCTGTTCCAGTTGATGAAAATTTCTTGGAGCAAAAGGGCGAACACTAATGTCTAGTAATCAATTCGATGATTGTGTGCAATGCTGACACGTAAAAAAACATTATTATGAGATATGAGCATGATTTGGTGACGCTGCTTTGATGCTATTTTAGTCTGCAATTGCCTGGGGTTTTGTGACTTTTCATATTTGAGTCTTAGTGAAAAACCTAAATATTTTTTATGTTGGGATCAATCGATTTTGGTGAAATGTACAGAAAGCATGTTAACGTACTTGATTTATATTCGCTGAAAATTTCAAAAACAATACTGAATTATTTATTTAATTATGATGAAAAATGTGTTGCGTTGGAAGCGTCTTTAAGTATACAAAAGGATTTCAGATTATTGATTTGATATTCGAATCGTGTAATATACGTTACTGCCAAAAGATCATATGTTTAAAGCGAAGGAAATTTCTTGTATTATACCAGGGGTTTAACCATATCTCAAACGACACAATTTCAGGGTGGTCCAATTTGAAAGATGCTGCGAAAAAAACTGCAACTAATGATCAAATTTGAGACAAAAGGAGAAAAAGATGATATTCATCTTATCTAATGGGGACTTCAAACCCAGGTTATGTTTGGAAAAGGGTTAAACAGTGAAGTATGTGCAAGACCTGGACTCCTACGGTGCAAAGATGTAGTTGACTATTTTCTACCTTATGGACCATTTATTTTTTTTCATATTTTGCAGTCAATCAATTATGTATACAATGGGTATAACTTATGTCTAAAAATATCATTCTGGTAGAAGTTTATTTGAATTTGATTGTTATGAGTAGCGACAATTGTATGACACAGGACCCATCTTCGATAATGATTGATTGATTTATTAATTGATTGATTGATTGATTGAATGGGCGAACGAATTAAAATAGATGTTCATAAATCGTCATTAGATTTATCTCGAGTCAAATGGGATGTGGCTATTTTATATTTGAGAAATGATCTTTAAAAGTGAAATTTAAAAGCTTCTTATCTCCGTAACTAATCTCCATAACGAAATATCTCTTACTTTGGTAAAGTTTATTCCCATTAAACTCAGAATGTTTCAAGATATTTAATCAATTGTTTATTTTAGTGCATGTTTTTAAATGACAAATACAAACTTTTTCGTTTCCACATCTTTGATTATATACAAGGTGTATACGTCAATTTTTAATATCCGTAACAGAGCATATGCATCCAGATTTTGTTAGACATATCAAATGTGTCGTTACGATAACTTTAATAACGTCACATTTCAAAACAAAAACTACGTAATTGCAGTTTGTTTTAAGCTGCAGTTGCGAGGTTTTTGTGGAGCAATGGAGCAATACAATGAAGTTCCGACATTTTAGAACGTTACCGACAACATAACCTTTCGTTTCTTTTCAGCTGCAAAGTACAAAAAGTGTCTCAAACCGGTTAAGGGTTGTATAAAATGTTTAAATGATACATCAAACAAGGCAGTACCAAAGACGCATTGTGGAAAATGTAACGAGTGTTACGACCAGTGGACTAAAGACTGTAACAATGCCACACATAGGGTAACCAAGGTCCTGAGATTGGACACCTCTCACGCCAAGTACCTTTTAGAAAATCATAAACGCCTGAAACTTGTGCAATTATTTCGTGACCCCAGAGCCATCATCAACAGTCGAGTGGAGATTGGGTGGTATTACATGTTAAGCAGGAATTTTACCATAAACAACGACTCAGAGGTTCTGTGCAAACGAATAGAAGACGATATGGCAAGTGCGCTGGAATTAAAGACCCTATTCCCAGATAGGGTAAAGATTATACAATACGAGGATTTCTACGATCCGAATAGAACGGCCAAAATATTGTACGAGTTTTTAAACATGAAACTGACGGAATACTTTAAGACAACTATACTTGCACCGCATACAGCCAACAGCCCAAAAAATCGAAAAAAGAGAGCTGGTTTCCATCCTGATTCCTATCGCGACAAGTTGGACATGGGTGTTGTTTTAGCCACAAACAAATATTGCAAGAAAGTATTCGATAGCCTTGGCTTGCGGACGTTCAATACTGCCAGTGAAGTGAAAAACAGAAACTTAAGTGTAATTTTGGACGAATTGCCATACCCACTGGATTAGTTTTCTTTATGTACATTGTCGGTGTTTTCCGTGGTGATAAATTAATCGTTTCATAAACAAGCAAAAACTTTAACGACAATTAGCCTATTTCCACTAAGACACCCCACACACAACAGCCACCGGAAGTCGTCCTTAGAGGCAAAAGGCGAAATCCCTCCCTGTTAACTGCCTTTATCCATGCTCTGCGCTTGCGTTTATCTTGTGGAAATCGGAAAAAGTGAAGATTCTATTTACTTCCGTCATTTATCTTCCGATTCTTGCATTGATAAACGATGCAGTTTAAAACCATTTCGATTCCCTATAGATCTAATACAGTGTTAATTTCCCATAAACCCATAGTTTGCCACCAGTTAATCTGAGTCTTCTCTGATGAAAATTCCCTCTTTGATTTTTGGATGTCGCTATTTACATCACGGCGTTGCCCCATTCAAAAACAAAAGAAAAGTCCGACACAAGTTATGTCGCAGGTTCAAGCGACTTAACTTGTGTCGGACTTTTCTTTTGTTTTTTAATGGGACAGCGCTCTGATGTAAATAACGACATCTAAATATCAACTAGCGAATTCTATCAGAGAAGATTCGAATTAGCGGAAGTATTCTGCGGGTACGGACTTAAAGCCTCTCTTACAACCCGTCGTGCGACTTTTTAAATCGCACGTTTTAAAACGCTGCAAAATCGCACAATTTATAAAGACGCACGACGGGTTGTAAGAGCGCATAAAGAATTGTCCGGTCAATTCTTTGCTGCGTGCAGTCTGCGTCGTGGTTGCGTCCACAAAAATCGTACGTTGCACGTGCGTGCATCGCACGACTATTTTAGACGCAGACAGCACGCAGACCGCACGCAGGAGCACGTACGACCGGTTGTCAGAGATTTATGAATATTTGATATATGTAGTTCTTTCAAGCCTTATAGAAGGACTTACTCACTTTGTATATGTAAAACTTCATTTACAAAATAGAATTGGGCAAAAGCTCTTTCTCCTAAAATACCCTCTAAACCCCTTTTTCAAGATATGTTGCCATGGAAACCGCACCCTAGAATATAATTTAATGCACTCTGATTCAGTAAAATGACATTAAAATGCCTAATTCTAATTTGTAAATGAAGTTTTACATATACAAAGTGAGTAAGTCCTTCTATAAGGCTTGAAAGAACTAAACTGACACGATTTAAAAACGCAAAACACGTTTTCATTAACCATCCCTTTCCTATTGCCTCGATCGGCACCATATTTGGGGATATGTATGAGACAGTGTATAGGCTTCACGCCCCAACGATTTTGTCGTGTTTTCTGTAAACTATCCGGACATCTGAACCGCCCGTCACTAAATGCTCGTGCGTCTCGTGCATTCAGACCACGTGTTAAATCACTAAGACTTTTTGTGTACAAATTGCCACTTTGATTTACTTATTGAAAACATACGAGAACAACGAAAGAAAATTGTGTATAAAATGCTGAGGCTTACTTTGCGAAAAAGAAACCGAGTTTTTTGGCTTTTGATTTGCCGTGTTTCGCAAATGAAGGTAGCTAGACGCTTTAATGTAGCGGAATCGACGGTTCCAAGGTTTATGAGACGTGTAAACGACACAAGAAGATTTACAGACCACCTAAGTCCCGGTCAGCTGCGTGTAACAACTGTACGTCAACATAATTGTATACGTCAACGTCACTAACGCAACAAATTTGTGATGGCTCAGTCTACAGCAAATTCTATGGTTGGTAATCGCGGGCGGCCTATACATCGCGACATGGTGATAAATCGCCTGTGAAAACACTAGGTTCGCTGTCGTCAATGTTCAATGCCAGGCTCTTGACACAACGTGCATTATGGCATAATCTGACGTCCATTCAGGCATTATTCGTGGCTTTAAAGGTCATTTTCTGTCCTGTCATGTTAACAATTCTAACATTTACAATTTTACATGGCTATACATCGGTTTTGTAAGATGCAGGAGATACCATTTGTAAAAGTACTATTTTGCGTTTTTAAATCGTGTCAGTTTACATATATCAAATATTCATAAATATGCGAATTTTTCGGCAAAATTAAAAAAAATCACTAAAAATCATGCATGCAAAAAATATCTTATTTGACTGGTGTATATTAAGGAGGGGTGTCTAGGCTTCAATTTGATACCAAAATTGTTAATGTAACCAACAAAGTAAGTGAGTAATAGCTTATTTTTGTATCATATTTTAAAAAAACGACGAAAATTTCATCAAATTTTTTAATTAAATCTTAAAAATCATGCATATGCAAATTAGCTAATTTGCATATGCACATACCAAATTCAAGAACAATGTCTAAGCTTCATTTTGATACCAAAAGTACTGATCTACTATATCTGTAAGCAGAGATATTGATGTTTTTTCAACTACTGTCATTTTCTCAAAAGCGCATAAGGGTTGCCATGGAAACGGTGCTGTTTCATATAGCGGGAATGAGTTTTTTCTTGGGGGCACCTCTGATTTTCAACAAGTAGGACCTAAAGAACAATTTGGCACCAGTGGCAAAAAGTCTAGGGGGGGGGGGGTGCATGGTAGGTGTGAGTACATCAGGAACCAGTTTCATCAAAACATTTAACCCTTACCCTGCTGAGTTTAAATTTTGTTTCAAACAAACTACCAATTTAAGAGACATTGCAATAAGATAAGCTTAAGTTTTTGCCACAATAATGTAGTAGAAAGCAGGCAGTGAAGGCTAAGATCAGACTGCACATCTGTGCAGGCTGATCTAAGTCTGTACTCCCTGCCAAAGCTTTGTTTTGTCACAAACAGAAATTGATGTGAACAGCATGAGAAGAGTTAATATAAGACGTACGTTTATCTTCCCAACTAACGGATAGTGTTCAGTAATTGTTAAGGTAGTCCACCTCTAATGAGATTCACGCGACGTTGGAACGTTCCACCGCCGAATGTTTACGACGTCGCCCGAATGTTTTCAACGTCGCGTGAATGTCAGTAGGGATGGGCTACCATAAGATCTGGTTTAAATCAGATTGCCCTTTCGCAAACAACATCTTTTTGTAACCCCTCTTCTGTTTTTATACGTCGACGTCGTATATTGGTGTCATCTTCTCCGTCTGTCCGTCCGTCCATCCGTTCGACCGTAGGTGCGTTCACTTTTCTTGTCAACGCAATTCCTCCTAAGTTTCTGGCTGGATCTTAATGAAACTTAATGGATGTTATAACCTTAATTTTAAGATGTGCATGAAGTAAGGATTTTATGGTGCATTGATATTTGCCTGAGTTTTGCCCCCTTAAAATTTAGTCTCTTGGGCTTATTGAAATTGCATACTTGTCAACGCAACTCCTTCTAAGACTCTGGCTGGATCTTATGAAACTTGGTGGATACTATCACCTTAATTGGCAGATGTGCATGAAGTAAGGATATTTTGGTTCATTTATTGTTGCCTGAGTTATACTCCCTTAAAACTTAGTCTCTGAGGATTACTGGAATTGCAGCCTTGTCAACGCAACTCCTCATAAGTTTCTGGCTGGATCTAAATGAAACTTGGTGGATGTTATCACCTTAATTGGTAGATGTGCATGAAGTAAGGATTTTATGGTTCATTGATTTTTCCCTGAGTTATGCCCCCTTAAAACTTAGTATCTGGGGCTTCTCAAGTTTTCTCAAGTTTGATAAGTGACGGCTTATGTTGTTCACGACTATGACACTCTTGTTTTTTGTTGCATCCATAAAATCTTTAACAACCGATAATCAGTATCCACTCATTTCCCCTCAGTGAGTTCTGTGCTACATTTTGCATATTTTTATTGTCTATGTTTAAGCCTTTCCCAAATGATAAAGAATCTAAGGGTGGCCCAATTCAAAAGCTGCTGCAGACAGAAAAAAAAAACCCTTTGTGATCAACTACTGTATAAAAGGTCCACCGCAACCATAAGATCCTTGATGGTTTGAAACAGAGAAATATCTGGTAAAGTAGGATTATTAATCCATTAGCAAACTGCAGAATTTTAGACTAGTCCAAATTCAAAGATGTCTTCGACGTCGCCCGAATAATTCCGACGACGCGCGAATCTCATTAGGGGTAGACTACCTTAATGAATGAAGATATAGTGTAAACTATAGAACATAAAATAATGAGACAAAACCGGTACATTTCGATTGTCACCAATTTCTTCTTTTGCTTGAATATTTTCTCCAGCCTTTTTCTATTAGGGACACCGGAAATAGGTCGTGTTGCGAAAGAAAATCTTTCCCAAAAACGGGGTTTAAGACCTATACTGTTCCAATTTAAAAGCTGTTGCACACGATGGAATCTTTATTAGAATAGAACTTGTTACAAACCAGCATATCATTTAGGAAAAGGCTTAAACAGGTGATTTTTATCAACAATATCTCCTTTTGCACCAATAATTACTAATCTTTTTTTATATTAGGAATGTCAAAATAATATTATGCTTTTGTGTATAATTCTCGATAAATGATCTGGCAGAGCATCTATAGCTACAAGCTAGAGATGCTCTGCCAGATCACTTGTCAAGAACTATACTAAGACAGGTCTTAGAAACATACTAGCGCATCTCATTCGACAACAATCGGCAGAATTATCGAAGAACTAAGGGGTGTTACTCTTTTTGCTGATTCGATGAAAATTTCACCATAGATTATCTCCCATAACATTTTTCGATCAACTTCCGTTGCGAACAAATCTGGGGAAAATTGCAAAAGAATCAGCGTTGAAATCATGAATGGTGATAAGAAAGGACAGTTCACACATGCAGGAAGCAAAACATAAAAGACACATTTTCTTTTCGGTTAATCCTCTCCCAAGAAAGACCTGGTTTTGACGTCCCTAGTAGAAAAGGCTTGGGAAACATTGAGACAAAAGAAGAAACTGTTGATAACCAGCAGTTTCTCCTTTTGCCTCAATATTTTCTATGCTATATTTTACACAAATCCAATGGTTTTCAATCTAAATTTCGTCGTCTGCAGCATCTTTCAAATAGGACTATACTAAAATTTTGTCGTTTGGGAAAGGGTTAAATGCATTGAAAGTATTTCGTTACCACACGAGACCCCAAACGAGAAGGAACCTATTTCAACAACAACGTGAAAAAGTGGGTGGGGTGAGGGACGACGAATCGTGGAACTGAAAGACATTGCAGATCAAATCAAAACCTCTAAAAACTGTGAAAACCCTGTTTTTCTTCACAACATCTCTATAGAGGACAGCGTGTTGATTCAATCTGAATAAAATCCGACGTTAACCTTTCAGTAACATCTGAGACCCACCCGTTAGGGGTCATCTTCTGTGACCTTTCTACGCACCAATCAAATTTTAGGTTTGGAAAAGGTGAAAACGATTATAACCGTAAATAAAGCCACAAGCCCATCACATTTCAGTGCAGAACCACCTGTCCTGCGTTAAGTAAGGAAAAACGTTAGCTCAAAAGTGAACACGTATCGTAACGTTTTCCTACTGAACGACCTGTTAACTTTTCACGTGAGCAACATATGGCTCAAAGATTTGAAAGTGGTGTGCCGAGCTACCAAAAATGGCGGACAGGTCCAATTTACGAATGTGATTTTTGTTTCATTTGTAAATAGATTATGTATTACCTTACAGTAACTACAATAATTGACTTTTGTGAATGAAAATATAAATATGTTATATGTAAACTATCGCTTTAGGTAATCGCGTTCGGCAAATCTCTGAGTGTTACGGAAAGACCCGAGTTCTCAGGAATGGTGAAAAACGTACGACAACTCTGAAGACCTTTCAGTAAGGCTGTTTCGTAAAAAAACTGTTAGCGGCACACGTAAAATTTAACTGAACGTAAGGCTGTTTGCACGTGCTTGTTATTGACAATCATATGTAACAAGATATTTAATCGGTTAGAATAAATATACTGAGAGGCAAAAATAAGTATACACCCTAGTTCTTCCACGCATTCTAAGAAAACGATGTATAGATTATTACGATTTCTAAACGCCACAGATGAAGGTCGTTCGTTTTATGTACACTTCTTCGCCTACCCGTCTATCTGTCCTTCCTTCCGTTGCGAAGGTTTTTTCCTATCATACAGCGGCATCGAAAAAGGGGACATAAGAAATAAATTAACACCATAAATCACGATGACACAAACCCTACATTTATGAACGGATTTGGATAAAATGTTCACAGAAAGAGCCTAGTTACTTAGAACCATGCGTATATTATTAGTGCTTTCCATATTATGATGCGTCATGGCAAAAGGGGCTTGATGCAAACAAGTAATCTGACATAACTCCTTCTAAATTCATAGACGGATTTTGATAAAATTTCCACAGGATGTTCCTATGCTATCTGAACAAGGGTATATTGTGTCGCGTTTTTTTCGTATTACGCTGCGTCATAGAAAAATGGGTCTTAATGGCAAAAATGGGTATGTTGATCGTTTGCTACCAGCCACCGAGAATTGTGTTATGATGTTAGAGATAATTCAATGTTGTGATTTGTTGTGGTAATTGATAAAGAATTCAAATAAGGATTAACAGCAATATTTGATGCTCCACTAAGTCGCACGTGCAAAATTTACAAAATCGGCATGTAGCAAGAGTACAGGTAGTGAAACAATTTCAGGTAAAATTTAACAAGACTGCATCATTAGTCTATAAGTAGGAATAAAAAGTGCAAAATTTTGAGTCGATATGATGGAAATTAAGAGAGATATCGAAAATCAAAAAGTGTATACTTTCTTTTGCCTCTCAGTATATAATCGATTTGTTGGTTTTCGGGAGTTACATAAGATGACCCATAACGGGTGGGTCTCAGATGTTATTGTAAGTTAACACGTATTTTAATCAGACTGCGTGTTGATTATACAGTCGACACTCGTTGTGTCGAAGTCAGACAGGCCGTCAAAATATCTGGACATATCCAGAGTTCGACTCATCCGATTTTTTAATGTTTTTAATCAAAATGATATTTGACTACTTTTGCTACTCATTAATCTGGTTTATGATTGAAATAAAGTAGGAAAAGGACAGAAATTGCTCTACTATATTTCAATGACTATACTTACCAAGAAATTGTTTCGATGGATTTTCTGTGTATCCATAGATGAGGACGGGACTCGACCTTCACTTCGACTTAAGCGAAAATTCGACTTAACCGATGTCGACATAACGAGTGTCGACTGTACTTATATTTTTGTACATAAATTGTGAATTATGAATGTGGAGCTTTAGTACCTAGTACCAACGGGAAAGAGTCGCAGATTATCCGATAAGACCAAAAAAGGATATCTGGCTATTAGCTAGAGATGCTTTGCCTGGTCATTTATCGTAAGCTTTAGGATACCTCGAAGGTATTGTCCAGCAAGATTAACCCGGGACATCTGCATATGTAATGACCCCACTTCGGCAATGTTTTGTTTAGACGCTCAACTAACGGACTTTATGCACGAAAATTAAGTTGTCCCTGGTTAATTTGGGAGGACAATAGCTTTACATTTAAAAATAAACATAATTCTATTTATATGAAATTATTAAATGTACTTTGTATTGTACGAAACGTGTTGGGACTAGAGTTGTCGCCACATCGTATGGCACAATGTTTATATTTTGTTCAAATGTATTGTCCAACAAGATTAACCCGGGACAACTTAATTTTCGTGCGCAAAGTCTGTTAGTTGAGCGTCTAAACAAAACAATGCCGAGGTGAGGTCATTACATATGCAGATGTCCCGGGTTAATCTTGCTGGACAATAATTGAACGTTAAACAAAACATAAACACGTGTCATACGATGTGGCGACAACTGTAATATAGCCCCAAACAAAGGTTATTTGAAATGAAAATATGATCCAAGGACGATTCTCAATTGTTGACAGTTCATTAAAAACAAGAGCTTCGCAGAGCGGCGCATATACGCCCGAGATGGGCTTGTCAGTAAAAATTGGCCATTTTTTCATTTCAAGGGCAGATAATTTAAACATGAAAAGTTATCAAAATTTTGTTTGCACAACAAGACACCATAGAGATTCATTGTGGCTAGTTTGATTAAATTCTGGTTGAAACAGTAGAAGTAACACACAGGAGAAAATGGGCATTTTTGAGAAAATGTGCATTTTTCCTTAAATTCAAGGGCAGATAATTCAAGAACGAAAACATTTATCTAAATTCCGTAAGCGGTGTGCATAACTAGACACCATGGAGATTCATTGTTTGATCAAATTCTGATAAAAAATGTAGGAGTTGCGCACACAATAAAATAGACATTTTTTTAAATTCAAGGGCAGATAATTCAAGAACGAAAAAAGTTATCCGAATTCCGTAAGCGCGGTGCACAACTAGACACCATGGAGATTAATTGTGGTAAGTTTGATCAAATTCCTATCAAAACTGTAGGAGGAGTTGCGCACACAAGAAATCGCTAACGGACGGACGTACAGACGGACGGACGGGCGGACAGACGGACTAGCGGGGCCATAACATAATACGACCCTTCGGGCGTATAATAATATCAATGCTTTTCACCAAAAAACCTCATTACTGCAGCCTGTTTTAAGTTGCAGTTACTAAGGTTTTGTTGAACGCGACGATTTTCATTTACAATGTGGGGAATCATGTTTCAACATTTTAGATATTTTTCATTAATATAATTCTGTTAATACGAGTAAATACTGTTAAATCGTATAAGACCGATTTGAAAAAGGTTTGTAGCAGAGTAGGTAAACGCCGAATGTTTGATGAACACGAATGAATCTTTTAAGCAGAACCTGACAAAAAACGTTATTTGCAAGCAAACAATGATTTTTGTTGGTCTTTATTTAGCCTTGATCACGTGTTGTTTGAATTATCGATCAAGTCCAGAAAATTCATTGCGATTTACCTGTTTCCTACTTCAAATATTTTTGTTTTTCAACTTATAAATTTCATATTTTACCAGATGATATCACTACAGTGCCCAACATTGTTGATATTTATGTCCATGAGTATGATGACAAATATGTGAAATCAAAAATATGAAAGCAAATCCAAACTAGAAATTCAAAATGGCTACCACAGTACTTTAAAAGATGGCAACTCTTTGGCATAGAAATAGAAATGAAGAAATGTTGAACTGTGATGATTGACTCCATAAACAATTTAAGTCAACCACTTCATAAATGCATTTGCAGACTGCCAGTATGGGGAAAGATGCCAATATTAATTTTTTGATGACCACAGCTTTAAAGAGGCCCGTTCTAGGTTTTTATGCTTCCGAACTGTTCGGGAACTCATATTTGTGCATGGAAAAACAATTTGCAATGCATAAAAACCTCAAACACGGCGAATAACCTCCTTTCCTTTGCTATAGATCAATCCTTTACAAGCGTGTTTACACATTCTATTTTTACTTCAAAACAATACAAGGTCAAGGTCAACGAGACACACCTCCGCGGTATTAACACACCGTACAACCGGCTGTATCGATGACTGTGACCTTATTTGCGAGGGATATGTGGAAATGTTTATTTTGTAGAAACACTGAAAATTTATACGCGTATTTATCAACTGTAGAATACCAAAGATCCTTTCGTTAATTTATAAAAGTAAATTCATTTCACCTACCATGCACATGACATCAGATGCCGAATCTGTCTTCGCAAACTTTCGACGCAGTCGGTTGTACGGTGTGTTGAATCTCCCTGAGCACAGATGACGTACCTCTGACGTAATTGATTTTTGACGGTTGGGCATATGTAGCCGTTACAAAACAAAAACAAGGACAATAAAAACTGGCTGCACGTTATTAATTGACTTGGATTTTAATACTTGATAAAGCTTGATGAGTGCTAGAAATGGACGTAAGTGATCTACCCCTTCAGGTTGGTAATTTCATACGTTATTTCTGGTTTGTAATTATTGTGCCATTTGCATTTTCGACAGCCTAGCTGGCCCCCTTTAAGAAGCCAAAGTGCTAACCTCGAACATGTTTGCTAGTATCATCATTTTGTGCTAACAATGACTTTAATGTCGATATGCATGTATAATTGGGTGCAATCTTGTCAGAAGGAAAGTTGAACAGTTTAGTTTCGTTCATTCTACATATTCCACCACCTAGTGTTGTAGATGCAAATTTGGTCCTTGCTTTGTAACATTCATCTTACTCAAAATCGATGGGTGATGAACAACAAATACAAGCTCCTTTCTCCGGTACTTGATAGAGTAAGTTTCCATTCTTGATAAGACCACCAGTATTGCATGGTCCTTCAATCTTTGCTGGTCATAGAAAATAAAGTTCATTTAGTCTAGTGCAGATACATCAATTATGTTGAATAAATAAGTTTGGTTCTATGTAAGAGATTGATCATTCAAACACAAAACTTGGGCATAACAACAAGATACTGAGAGGTGGGTTGTTTCCCACCATAACTCAGAGGAACAGGGAATGTCAATTCTCAATATGAAAGAATCTGAACCCCTACATTCCCTTTGCTGACAAAGATAAACATACTATGAAAGAGGTGAAAAATTCATTCTGCATGTATTGTTATACGCCGGACTTAGGGTCGTTACATGTTATGGCCCCGGTTGTCCGTCTGTCCGTCCGTCCGCCCCTTTGCAATTTCTTGGGTGCACAGGACCTCCTACAGATGAATTCAATCAGGTTTTAGGCAAACTTGCCACAATGGATCTCCATAGTGTCTAGTTGTGCATACCGCTTACATTATTCAGATAACCCTTTTCGCTCTTTAAATTATCTACCCTCGAATTTAAAAGAATGCCAATTTTCTTGTGTGTGCAACTCCTACAGTTTCCTCTGGAATTTGATCATACTGATGATAATCAATCTCTGTGATATCTTAACGTCTACAGCTCTTACAAAATTAGGTACCTATTTTTATTCTAGAATTATCTGCCCTTGAATTGAAAAAATGGCCCACTTTGCTAACAGGTCCCTCTTGGACGCATATGCACCGCATTGCAAAGCCCTTGTTTTGCACCATTAAATGAGGTTGGTTCCTATCAGATGAAGTCAATTTTATACTTCTTGGTTGGTCAAAGAATGAAAGCTGATGGCGTATAAAGTTCTGTTCTTTTTGCACCAAAATGCAGTCCTGTAAAACTCCTATGCATCAGCTATAGATATCCATAATGAGACAATTACAATCTCAAGTAACTAACTTAATAGTAACGTGAGTTCACGCCCATGTTGGACCTCCATCATCACAATAGGGAACGATTTTATCCAGTTAATCGTGACGTAAATTCGGACAAACAAATAGTATGTCGTAGGTGTTGTTGTAAAATCTCGTAACTACGGCTTGAATCAAGCCGTAGTTACGAGATTTTATAACAACACCGACGGTTTGTCAAAACATAACGTTAAACCCAGTTTATTTTTAGCACAAAATCATTTGCCATTGGTACTGGATGCTGGATAAAGCTATAGTTTGTTTTTATTAGTTGCAAGAGTTTCCAATGTTTACTGTAGAACCTTGTTTTAGTATTCACTGAATTTGTCAAGAACATACTTTTTTTGACAATCAGTTTATGCTAACAACTGGCATCATGTTTGATAATATATTGATCATAGTCACCATTGCATATTTATGTAGTGTCCGTATATACAGCTACAAATTTACTTCACAAATTAAAAAAAAAAACATCATCATATGCCATTTCGTTCCCGTTTATACCAGCAATGTCAATGGTGTTTATCAGCTTTCTATTCAAAATAAAAGAAAATAGAAAATCCAACTATTTGTATAGAAAATGATTTAATATGATACTCCAATATTACTTTAACATGAAAATTCATGACACATGTAAGATTTATGCCATATTCATTCTCTTTGCCAAATACTATATCTATTGCTTGCAATTTGTAGTGTCCGTAGCCCTGTATGACAATATCTGCACTGTAAAAGTATAAATAGGAATATTCTGATAAAAGCTTCTGTTTCATAAAGAGAAGACTTAGAACTTATCATACAGGCCAAAACAAATTACTTTTAACAGGTTTTTTTATGAAAAATACATTAAAGACAACTTAGTGGTTCAAGTATACTTCAGTATATAAAGACACTTTCATGCAGTTCTTTAGCATTATTGACGGTATGAACAGAATGGCGGCAGTTGAATATTGAGACTAGATGTTGATGATACATTTCACATACTTTGTGCAATACAATAGCAATTTTTAGACGCTTTGCAAAGCATGTTATGCTTGCAGGTACAGTGTCCGTAGACCCCTAGGGGCGATACTATACATTTATTTGGATCTTTTTTACTGTTCATAGAAAATCAAAATCCTTCAGTGACTGGGAAAGGCCTGCGCCATGCGCCATAGTCACATTGAAATCCAAATGTCACATTGTTTTAGCTAATGAGTGGGCCCTGGCCCCTTGTCCCATTGAATTTAGCTGTATATGAGAATGGAGCAATTTCAACTTATAATTGTCACATCAATTTTCAAAATGTCACATTGATTTTGTAAGTGGAAGCGACATTGTCCCATTGAAGAAATGTCTTTCCCAATCACTGATCCTTTCAGCCATGGTTGCATAAGATGTTCATCTTTCATAATGTATAAGAATATTTGACATCCAGAGAGTTTGAAAATTTGACCCTAGTGCAACATTTGGGTAGGAAATATCTTGGCCAAGCCGTTTTGTCAGATCATTGTACCAATCTCTTTATTCATTATTCCCTGTAACATTTCTAGAGCAATCGGAGCCATCGGTTCTAGATTTAAATCATTTTAGGCTCGATTCACTTGGGCATGAACTAAAACATTATTGTCGACCAATTCAAGTCGATCAACTCGACCGGCTTAATTCCCATCTTCGCAAGCCAAGGGTGACATCTACGACGTAACGTCGTTTCTGTATTCATCCTTGGCGTATTTAGTCCGACTTTCTTGGTGTCCAGGAAAGCGTTTTCATTTGTTCCAGCGAGGTCTCGCTGGAACTAATCAGATTGTCGAATGATACATTTGTTATGAGTAACCAAATCATGACAACGGGCGGAAAGAGCATTGCTTTTGCAACTCAAATACGCTAAGAATTTCATTGAAATAGACAGGAATTCCCTATCTTTAACCGACGAATTATTATACTTTCGACAACTCAACCAAAGAAGTAGCTAACGTTTACCTAATCCGCACGACGTATGATGCTAAAGACAATGTGCGTTAAACAACCAGCAGGACAACCGCTAGGCGGCGCTTCGCGATTTCAAGAAAATCAGACTAAATTCGCCAAGGGTGAATACGAACATAGGGGGGTTAAACCTTGGCTAGCGAAGATGCTTAATCCCTTGTTCAAACCTAATTAAACTCGATCAAATGTATTTACACGACTTCTTCTTTATTTCTTGTCGATTAATTTCCGACCATTTTTGCCGATCACGTTCGATCGGGACGTCCCGATCACTCTTGCCGACCAAGCTCGATCAGTACTCGATCGCGTGATCGATCTTGTTTTGATTGTCAGTCGATAGATCTTAAGGTTCACGAACTGAGAATGAAATGCCGAGCTAGAGGCGAAATTTGAAAAGTGCCAGTAATTCCTAAACTGTGTTACATTTCCATTCCAAATACAAACATAGGCATTTTGTATGGTTTAGAATTTTGAATTAATGCATACTTATGGAAATATTTGACAAAAATGTTCAAAATTACCTCCCTTGCATATGAATATAGAGTAAAATGATATTTGTAAATTATTTTCTTCTTGAAGCATAATCTTGAAATCCAGCTTGGTGAATCAACTTAGGTGAAGTATATTTGTAAGTGTGTGTAATTTGATGCAATTCGTATGGCTAGAAAATGGTGTTTTCATTCTCAGTTCGTAAACCTTAAGGGGGAATGCTCCAGTTTTTCGGAACACTCGGTCATTACTGTAGAAAATTAAATGTTTCGTACCAATATGTTTCGCTACCATATTTTCAATAATATAACACATCATTACAATTTACCATTTTCGACGGTTAAAGTGACATTTCACAATCATTTTTACATAAATTTTACTTTTATTCTATCTGAAAGAGCATGTTTTCTAATGAAAATTCTGAAATTTTCAAGCTAAAATATTGAACCGTTTACGAGAAATAAATATTTTTGTGCTTAAATTAAACAAATTGCTGTCCACAACAGTTCAGATGTATATAGAATTTGTCATTTCTGTCTCAACTTTAAAGGCGTATTTTTCGCTTATAAATAACAACTTCAAAAAAACTGATAGCATTTATATGCATTAGAATAAACAATCTTTGCATCAAGACATACTTTTAAAAAATGAAAAAAAGTGTAATGTCACTTTAAAGTGTATGTATTATGCGAAACTGATTTCCTCAAGATGGAAATCGATTATTTAGAGCAAGACAGTCGTAAGTGTGTATGCAGTTACCAATGTTTTGTGTCATTTTATTCAGGTGTAGCTGATAAAAATTGCTAGAATTCACTAATTAATAAGTTCGCTGACCTATACATTTTCTTTTTGAATTATTACCAGGACATGTTGCTTAATACAATGAGGGAGTTTTATCAAATTCTATTACGTAGAACTTAAAATATTTCCAAAAACATAAAACACCCCAGCTTCGTTGATCTAACCGAACACGTGAGCATGCTGTTTTATACATTCACGCGCTTATAATAGCAAATATTTTGGGTTTTCTGTTCTTATTGAATGTAAGACGTTACTTTAAATCCGTTTTTGAGACTAAACGATGAATATACAGCATTTTATTAGCAGTTTAGCGACCTTGAACAGGCTCAAGAAATTGTGCATTTTTGGATGTAGGGGTATGTGATAGGAATGCCTATAAAATTCAAACAATATCGCTGACCATCCATTTTTATTTTATTTTTCAATTGGTAATTACATGTAATGTAATTTCAACATACAAAATATAAATAAATTTATTAGGAAAAACTTTAGGAAACTGGAGCATTCTCCCGTAAGACAATGGGGGTGTTGTAGGCCTATTTTTCTAATCGTCCATTGGCTAATTGATGATTTTGATTGACAGTCGGTGTTTTGTCAATTATACTGAGTTTGCCAATGGACAAGTTTCCTCTAAGACCCCCCCCCCCACACACACACACAACAGCCTCTGGAAGTCGTCCTTACAGGCAATAGGCGAATTTTTTTTAAACGGGGAACGGTTGACTGTAAATCCAATAAAATATCCATCTTACCGATTATTAACGAATTCATTCAATTTCATAGTTTTTGTTCCACTTAAAGCTTCGCTTTATCGCTGCATATAGAATGCACATGCGCTTTATCGCTGTATATTGATTGCAAGTGCGTCGTCACTGTTTTCTCCGCATTTTTTGGGAGCCTCGTTTTGATAATGTCGATTTGGTACTATTTTTAGTAACAATTCACATGTATACAATGCTAATTTCCCATAAACCCATTGTCTGCCCCCGGAAGTTAATTGGAGTCTTTTTCTGATGAAAATTCGCCCTTTGATATTTGGATGTCGCTATTTACATCACAGCGCTGTCCCTTTCAAAAACGAACGAAAATTCCGACACAAGTGATGTCGCTGTGTCGGACTTTTCTTTTGTTTCTGAATGGACCGCTCTGTTTTAAATAGCGACATCCAAATATCAACGAGTGAATTTTCATCAGAGAAGACTCGGATTACCGAAAGTGTTCGGCTGGTACGGACTAAAACATTAATGAAAGGAGTCTATTTATTTTGATCCATTGTCGGTGTTGTTGTAAAATCTCGCAACAACTGATTCAATCAAGCTGTGGTTACGACGTTTTTGATTTACACCGACGAAATACTATACTTAAGTATAATTGAAGTCTCAATCTTTGTCAATCTGTTAAAATCCGGCTTTAACCGATATTAACATTTGACACGGACCAATTAATAGTAATCATCCATGACCCCGGGAAATAAAAAATCGAGTAGTTTTACGAGGTATGTCCATAAAATACGTAGACAACCAAAGTTTTCCACCAAATAGTAGTTTTATCGAACCCAAAACACTATCAATTTAAGGACAGATCCTCCATTTATTTCCTACGGTAAGATTTTTCTTATTTTTTCTGTACTGATATTTTAATATTTGAGAAGTTAAAAAATGACTTAAAAACTATAGGTCACCAAGCGAATTAAAAAGTTATTGGATTTCAAGGGAGACTACTCTCGTCTAAAATTGCAAAAATGATGTACCACTAAAATACCCACAAAAAGGTGTTTGAAATGTCTAGGATTACATAAATAAGTCTTTATTGAGTTCAATATGATTTATTCTGTCCAAATGAGTATCAATTTGGGAAAATTAAGTGATGATTTTGAAATTTTTGGTAAATATTCTTTCAAAAGTTGTTCAAATTGCTCTTTTTTCACAACGTTTCTGATAATAAAAATTATTCCAGCGGTAAGAAATTTTTCTTTTTTGGTATAGACATAGTGCTTGGTCATACCTACAAAAACAAAAAAAGAAAAATATATCAAACCAAGCGTTTTTCTTGGTTATAAGTAAAATTTGGTTTACTTTTTGCAGCTCTGTCCGAAATTGTTTCACTACTTTTATCCATTTTCTCCCTTATTACCAGCTTAAGATAATAAAAAAAGTGTCGTATTTTGTGTCCATCTGAAGCGGGCTAGCTCATAAAGACACCACTTTGCTTTTGTTGCTCCGTTTCCTATCGCTAACGTCACATGTTGAACGCGTAACAGAAAGCAAAATGTAACATCCGAGTACTATTACACTTTAATTGACCAAACAGAGAAAATTGAAATAACCGAAAAGGTTCTTGTCATTTATCAACCAAACATTAACTTAATGTAAAAAAATGCATTTGCTGAAAAGGCCAATTACTGAAACAGCTTTATTTCGTTATTTAGGATATGCGCAGTAAGTTGCGCAGTAACAACTGGAGGATCTGTCCTTAAAGGTCTATTTATTCTTAATACTTCTGCTACATTTTATATTGTTTTCGAAAAAACGTACAAGAAAAACCGTCACCATAGTAACAGCATTACTCTACCACGGGGCACTTCAGATATTTGAAAATAAAAAGACATAAAACTAGTCTTTGGTCGCAAGTTTCTTTGTAAAAATATGCGGGAAATACACTCACTTCAGCAGTGACGTCATTTGACGTTTAACCGGAAGTTTGGAACGTCAACAACTTGCCAGGAGACGTTAAAAGCAATAAACAACCGGCTGCTATGACGGAAGAAAAACGCGCCGTTATTAAATTCTGTGTCGGGGCGAACATGACACAAACGGAAACATTCAAGTTTATGCAGCGAGGCAAGGCTTACGTGTCCAGAGCGCTAGTGTTTAAATGGCATAGACGGTTTACGGATGGACTGAAAGGTATTTGTGACCACACTTTCTGTGATAGACTTCTTGGGATCCGAACGCGTCGATCACGCACCTTAAGGTATACGACCCATCAATAGAATCATAAAGATACATATGTAAATATGAGCCAGGATCTGGAAAAACGTCCGTTAAGGCTTTTGAGCCCAACATAGATCCAGATCAGCCTGTGCATACGCACAGTCTGATCAGGACCCATGTTGTTCTCTAATAGCTTCTTCGTAACCTGTAGTATCTTAAAGAGAGCAGCATGGATGCGTATTGGACTGCATCTGACAACAGGCTGATGCTGAAACTCAATTTTTGAACATGCTATAAGGGACGTTTTTACAGATCCAGGCTCATATATATATTTAGAATCTGCATGGTACCCCGCATCTAATTGCCAATTTTTATCAACTTTGATCGTTTCGTTAGTGAAATTTTGATAATTTTATATCTTGCATCAGGGTCATACAAAATCATGAAATGCCAAACACCTCAAGTGAGCTTTTAAACACAAAACTGCATGATTAAAAGCAATAAACACAAGTGTTTGCATCTAATCAATAGCTTATATTATCCCCAACAATGGACTAACAAGTAAATAAATTATAACCAGCAAATTTTCTTTTTGCTTTTGTAATACATGGCTACCATACTTTCGACAGGCTTTTCGTACGAATCTGAGACAATAGTCAATTTTAGATAACATTAATTCCAATGATATATCAAAATGCATGGCACAAAAGGAAGATCATAATTTTTCTATGTGTATATTCTGTCAAATAAAGTAAAAATTAAACAGTTTCGCCGTACACAAATTAAAAAAAAATCACTTTGACTTATACACCCCCTTTTTACCACCGCCCAATTTCTTAAGGAAAATGGCACTCTTTGTTCATTATACTTAAATAAATTGTTCCATACGAATTTTAGTTTTTTTTTATTGTTTGTATCGGAATATTTATATAATAGTAAATGTTACTATTAAAAAACATATTATATAAACAAAAATGTTTATAAAACAAGATTTGTCAGTGGACAGGATAGTCTGGCTTACCTGCCCCTAATACTGCGTTATTGGGTCAGGCATACAGTAATCATGGCTGCGCCCACTGTTCTGATATTTTACCAAAGGTAAAGAACAAAGTTGTTTAATTTTGTGAGCAGAGAAGGGTCATTAGAAGAGTAGATAGGTTTCGATATTTTTTTTAACTCTAGCAATAAAGGGGGGGGTCTCATTTGCGCCCACGCTTAGATTTTCTTGTAACTTTACTCATAGAATGCCCCTGACCTATGAACTACAAAAATATATTCGTTTTAGTAAAGGAGTGCATATAGGGTTTTACGCGGCACCTTAAAGTGTTCCCTGTTTTCATTGATACCCGTCTTACAAAAACTCAATGTTGGCTATCTAGTTTTGGTATAAATCCACAAGTTTTAATCAAAATAGCAAGAGGAGTCACTGTAGAATATTTTGGTACCAATACTGTTGGTCCCAACATGCGCAAAAAATTCTTAGAAATTAATTTAGTCAGAAATTGTCAGAAAAATAGCCGATAAATTTTCAAAACCTAAAATTCTATCAAATATTTGTGTATGTTCCCGTCTTTGTCAACCTATGAAATTGATAGGAAAGTTGGCCATCTATGTTCCCTGTTTGTATGCAAAATTTGGTGAAAATTTGAAACCGGTAACATTGTCAAATAATGATAATTGTGAACAATGGCACCTTAAGATGCTCCCAGATTTCAATGGTACCTGTCTAGCAAAAGCACAATTTTGCTTACCTAGTTTTGATATCAGCCCCAAATTATAATCGGAATAGCAAGAGGAGTCACTGTAGAATATTTCGGTACCAATTTTGTTGATATCAACATGAACAAAAAAATTCTTAGAAATTTATTTAGTCAGAAATTGTCAGAAAAGTAGTTCAGAAATTTTCAAAACCTAAAATTCTATCAATTGTTTTTGTATGTTCCCGTCTTTGTCAACCTATGAAATCGATAAGAAAATTTGCCATATATGTCCCCTGTTTGCATGCAAAATTTGGTGAAAATTTGAAACCGGTAACGTTGTCAAATAATGAGAATTGTGAACAACGACACCTAAAGATGCTCCCGAGTTTCAATGGTTCCCGTCTAGCAAAAGCCAAATGTTGCTTACCTAGTTTTGGTATCAGTCCTAAATTCGAAATCAGAATAGCAAGAAGAGTTATTGTAGAACATGTAGAACATTTTCAGACCAATATTTTTAATAGCAACATGCCACATAATTTCTCAGAAATCTATTTAGTCAGAAATTGACAGAAAAACTACCCTGAAAATCATATGAAACCTAACATTCAATCAAACTTTTTTGTATGTTCCCGTCTCTGTCAACCAATGGAATTAATAAGACAATTGGCCATATATAATCCCTGTTTGCATGCAAAATTTGGTGAAAATTTGAAACCGGTAACATTGTCAAATTATAAAAATTGTGAACAACGGCATCTTAACATGCTCCTGGATTTCAATGGTACCCGTCTAGCAAAAGCCAAATTTTGCTTACCTAGTTTTGATATCAGTCCCAAATTTTGAATCAAAATAGCAAGAGGGGTCATTGAAGAACATTTTGGTACCAACAATGTTGATGCCAACATGCAAAAAAAATCTCAGAAATTCATTTGGTCAGGAATTGTCAGAAAAAACAGCCGAGAAATGTTCAAAACCTTCAATTCAAATAATTTCACTTTGCATGTTCCCGTCTTTGTCAACCTATGAAATTGATAAAAATGTTAGCCATATATGTCTCCTAGTCATATGCAGAATTTGGTGAAAATTTGATACCGGTAACATTGTCAAATAATGAGAATTGTGAACAACGGCACCTTAGAATGCTCCTGGATTTTAATGGTACCCATCTAGCAAAAGCTCAGTATTGCCTACATAGTATTGATATCAGTCCCCAATCTTAAATCAGAATAGCAAGAGGAGTCATCGTACAACATTTTTGTATCAATATTGTTGATACAAACATGCGAAAATGATGCATGTTCTTCTCAAATCTGAGATTATCACAAAGTTAATATGTCAACAAAGCAGTGGCTAGTTCATCATTACAATAGAAATATTAGCATTTGTGCATTCAAAGGCACACTTCATGTTTATATTTTTAATAACTGTGCGATAATGCTCTTATAAGGGACCAGCACTGTAACTGGAAGAAGAAGAAAGAAGTCTAAGTGCTGATAAGCCACAAAGGAAAGTTTAAAAGGGTGACATAATAGAATAAATATGTAACATTATGCTTCTCCTTTTTTTCATCCCCCACCTTTTATAATTTACTCTGCTGTTTGGGATTTTTTCTTCCATTATATTATTGGTGGGTGGGGTACGACAATGTGCCCATTATTCTTTAAAATCATGTTTTTGTGTGAAAAAAGTTAAAGTTGATGCCATGTGTAAGTTGGCTATGTTAAATAAAGACACAACAAAGCATAATGAGCTATTTACAAATGTATTTGAAAATAATTAAAGGCAGAATAACACTTAACATCTTGCAAATTTTCCGAGAACTTCGTACAAAAAAATAAATATATATTATTAAAATATGGTCTTTAAATTGCATATATGCCAAATCTTAGCTTTCTACCTTGTGTATTGGCTTAGATGTCGACGGATTTAAAACCCCATGATTTTTTGTCCCGGGGATAATATTTACAATAATGGAACATATGGGATTTTAAATCCGTCGACATCCTAGCCAATACACAAGATAGAAAGCTTAGATTTGGCATAGATGGAATTTAAAGGCCATATTTTCATAATACATATTTATGTTGTACAAGTTCTCGGAAAATTTGCATGAATTTAAGTGCCATTCCCCTTTAAGTAAAATCTTAGATTTTACATTCTTAGAAATCTGAACCCTTTACATTTAAATTTAAAAACAACACTGTTACCGGTTTTATTTTTTCTTCATATTTTACAATAAGCATGGGCATATATAAGGGCAATTTTTATGTAAATTTTACAGGTTGACAAAAACTGGAACTAGGTGAAATTAAGACCTGAATTTGGTCGAAATACTTAAAAACTAAAAAATTTGGCGATGAGGTCATACAAAATCTTCTAGAAAATTGTTTTTTGTTGAGTAATATATACTATTCTGGTTTATACACAATGAGAAATTATTAGACATTATTTTTGGGTACAATTTGGCTCGAATACGACAAAGCTGGGTGTATATGGCCTCGTTAAGTTAGAATACCCCCCTTTTTAAGCAAAAATATTAAAATTCTTAAAAAAATATTTTCTAGAAAAGATTTTTAAAAAACATTTCGGGAATAATGTGGTTATAAAAAATACTAACTTCATACCAAATTTCATGAAATTCCGAGCGTGGGCAAAACCCTATGGGAATTTCTGATAGGGTGAGACCCCCCCCCCCCCCTTTTACATGACCGCAACGCTAACCCGAAATAAAACAGTTTTAAAGTGACTTTTCACGATTATTTTACATAAATTTTACTTTCATTCTGTCTGAAAGAGCATGTTTTCTTATGAAAATTCTGAAAATTTCAAGCCAAAATATTGAACCGTTTACGAGATATATATTTTTTTGTGCCAAAATTAAGCCAAATTGTTGTGGACACCAGTTCAGTTTTATATAGAATTTGTCATTTCTGCCTCAACTTTAAAGGCGTATTTTTCGCATATAAATAACAACTTCAAAAAACTGATAGCATTTCTACGCATAAGAATAATCAATCTTTGCATCAAGACATACTTTTAAAAAATGAAATAAATGTGAAATGTCACTTTAAATTATGTACATGAAAACTATATGAAGGCAATTTGGATACAATTCCATTCAGAAGTCCGATTAGCTCAGTGGTTAGAGCGTCTACCTTGAAATCCAGAGGTCCCTGGTTCGAATCCCAAGAGAGTAACATATTTTAACCACACCCCTTTCTTTTTACATTTTTCATACCAAATGGTTCTACAGATTGCAAAGACGTAATAAAAACACAATTACCAATTATGTTTTAATTGCATCTTAGTGATTTCCAGAATAGTTTGGTTTGAGAAAATGTATTAAAGCAAAACGTAGACGAAAAACATATGCCCAACGTGGGATTCGATCTTTGGACCTCTGGAGTCGAAGTCAGACGCTCTACCACTGAGCTAATCGGACCTCTGGTAGAGAGTGCATCCAAATTGCCTTCATATAGTTTTCATGTACATAATTTAAAACTGTTTTATTTCGGGTTTGCGTTGAGGTCATGTAAATCTTTTATTGCTAGTATTAAATATATACCGAAACCTATCTACTCTTCTAATGACCCTTCCCTGCTCACAAAATTAAAGAACTTTGCTCTTTATCTTTGTAACTTAATTACTCCACTGGAGGCGGCCATGTTTAGTGAATGCCTGACGTACTAAAATACATAGTACGACAGGGAACCAGACTATGGACAGGATAGCTCAACGTAAAAGAGTTGGATTGTGAAATTTTATAGGATGAAAAGAATAAAAAGTCTACCCAAGTAGAAATTTGAAAGGGTAATGAATCTTTACCCAATCTTTATCCTTAATAAGGAATATATACATGTCTGACCACAAGCATGTGTGCAAAGTTTCAATACTTTAACAATGGTAGAAATAACAAGAGCTGTCACTGTAAGATGACAATGCCCCTGACACCGTTTTGATCTTAAATTATGGCCAATCTATGTTCAAGGTCAAGGTCATCCAGGGGTCAAGGTCACCAAAGTATGTGCCTACAGAAAGGTAATGTACCAAGGAATGGTGTGGTAAAGTATGAAGCGAATATGTTAAGTAATAAGGAAGTTATGGCCAATGTTAAAGTTTTTGGACGGAATAACGGACAGACGGACGGACAGACAGACGGACGGACGGACGGACGGACGGACAAGTCAAATTTATGATGCCTCCCTATCGGGGGCATAAAAATGTTACAAGTACATAATATCTGCATGCAAATCGTTAGCCAAACATGTCTATGTTGAAAATTGTTAAAATGCCCCAAAAATTTGTGTGTCTGAGTGTGAGTTGAGGACGGTATTATCATCACAAGAAACATTTTGAAAAATATGAAGCCAGGAATGTTGTAGAAAGATAGGTCTCTGCCAAAACTAGGTCTTGTTTTGGAAAGGGTTAGGTGAACAAGCAACTTGAATATCAGTTTTCTGATGTCATGTTTGAATCATGTTTGCTGCCTTATTAGTAGCTAAAGAGATGGAAAAGACGAGACAGAAACACAAAAATATATAATCATATAGAAATTCTACAGAGAAAATGAATGCAACTGTTTGTATCAGTATTTGCTTCTTTTCTCTCATTGGTTTCTTTTTTCACGCAAACCTAGCGTAGAGAAAGCATCAGTTGGTCTTATCTTGTGTCTAGTTGTTTGGGAAAGGGTTAAACACAAAAAAATGGCAAAGGTCTTGAAAGCTTACCTTTTCCAAAAGAAAAAGCCCAAATTACGGTAAACAAAGTGACCAGTTATGGAACGAAATATTTATGGTGCGAATCAACCTCCAAACAGTGACATATTACGTCAGAGGTACGTAATTCTGAATCAGGGGAGATCATTGGGTGTGCTGTAGTTGTTGTTGTTGCAAAGGGAGGTCATTCTAAATGCCAAAATATTTTGATTTTTTCGTCTTTTGTTGTTTCATTTGACGTTTTTATAAATTCGTCGGTTGGGATTCGTTGTAGAAACTGTTCGTACAAATTCAAATCTAATGTAGAAGTCTCTTTACAAAAATGTTTTAAAAAATCTCCGTAAATCCGAACATGCTCGATTATTTCCGTTGTTGCGGAAACAGCCGACATTACACGAATCATTTAGAGCTAATGATGGGTCGTATTCCTTAAAGCCCAGACTGTGCGCCTACGGACTTTGCAGTTTTTCCGCGATTAAAGGCGGATCTGAAAGGCAAAGGTTTTGCTGACTTAGACGAACTAAGGTACTTTGTTCGCTCCTCTGTAGAGTCATACAAGAAAGAGTGGTCCCGCGAAACGTATACCAAATGGGTGGAGGGACATAAGAAGTGCGTGAACGCGGATGGAGAGTACTTTGAAAAGTTGTAACGTCGACGTCGTAAACGACGTCAAAGTGCCCCGTGTATGGTCTTTTACTTGTTTGTTCCATGTGTATTTTTGTAGCTGTAGCGTGCATTTTCATAAAATTTGGTACGCATATTCATAAACTGACACGATTTAAAAACGCAAAACACGTTTTCATTAACCATTCCTTTCCTTTTGCCTCGATGGGAACCATATTTAAGGACATGTATAAGACAATGTATACGCTTCACACCCCAGCGATTTTGTCGTGTTTTCTGTAAACTATCCGGACATCTAAACCGCCAGTCACTAAATGCTCGTGCGTCTCGTGCATTCAGACCACGTGTTAAATCACTAAGATTTTTTGTGTACAAATTGCCACTTTGATTTACTTATTGAAAACATTCGAGAACAACGAAAGAAAATTGTGTATAAAATGCTGAGGCTTACTTTGCGAAAAAGGAACCGAGTTTTTTGGATTTTGATTTGCCGTGTTTCGCAAATGAAGGTAGCTAGACGCTTTAATGTAGCCGAACCGACGGTTCCAAGGTTTATAAGACGTGTAAATGACACAGGAAGATTTACAGGCCACCCACGTCCCGGTCAGCTGCGTGTAACAACTGTACGTCAACATAATTGTATACGTCAACGTCACTAACGCAACAGATTTGTGACGGCTCAGCCAACAGAAAATTCTATGGTTGGTAATCGCAGGCGGCCTATACATCGCGACATTGGGATAAATCGCCTGTGAAAACACTGGGTTCGCTGTCGTCGATGTTCAATGCCAGGCTCTTGACACAACGTGCATTTTGGCATAATCTGACGTCCATTCAGGCATTATTCGTGGCTTTAAAGGTCATTTTCTGTCCTGTTATGTTAACAATTATAACATTTACAATTTTACAAGGCTATACATCGGTTTTGTAAGATGCAGGAGATACCATTTGTAAAAGTACTAATTTGCGTTTTTAAATCGTGTCAGTTTATTAAAATTCTGCACACGCTGGTGTAAATTTTAAATAGATCATGTAATTAATTCTTATTATTCTGGACCTGTCTACGTATTTTATGGACACACCTACTGTAACCAAACAGATCTCCTGTTATATATTAATTTTACAAATCACAATTGTAAATGCACGATTTTGCACTGAAATGTGATTTCATCAAGGCATACCTAATGGCTTGTGGCCGCGGCCATGGCGCAGTTGGTAGCGCATCTGCCTCTCATACGAGAGGTCCCGGGTTCGATACCCGGCCGCGGCTAATACCCTTTCTGACAAAAATGTCACCCATCAATGGTTTGATATCGTGGGGGAGCAGCTGGAGGGTTAGGGTGTTGTGGTAGTACTGGTGAGATAAATACCAGGAATTTATGGTTAGGTGCTCCAGCAGCCGCGATATGACCTTAGTATATAGTTGAGAACGGCGCACAACCCCAATAAGCCTAACGGCTTGATTCTAGCCCTAGTCGCGAGTTTTCAAAAAGGCACCGACGGTTTATCAAAACATAACTGCAAACCAAGTCTACACGTTTAGCACATAATTCCTTGCTATTATACATGTATAAACTCATTCATCACGCTAAAATTAATTTTAAATAAAATATAGGTAAAGAAAGAAGCATATCCAGTTGAAAATTGTATAACAAATCAAAGAAGATAAACCGAACTTTCGTGTTTGTGTTGATATTTTAATCCGTGTGAAAAATAGGCAAGTGACATTACAAATTGCTTGTAGACGATTGTACAATAAATACATAGGGGAATTCTCATTAGCCAATTGATTGTACATAAAAACTGTCAAACTGCGGACACTTAAATCGGGAATTTTATTGGAATGGATATCATTTCGTCTGAATCATGTTCTTATGGAAACGTATATGGTACACCCTGATGATGTCATTGGATGCGAAGATGTGTGCTTATAGGACGACATGATCACACCAAGTTGTCATAAAATTTAAAGAATAATATGATAATTTGATCATGACGTATTAACAGAACACGATTTGTTGTCTTAATCTGATCATTACTCAATAACAGAACTCGACTTGT
Organism: Fragum sueziense; assembly: GCA_963680895.1. Classification (NCBI taxonomy): domain Eukaryota; kingdom Metazoa; phylum Mollusca; class Bivalvia; order Cardiida; family Cardiidae; genus Fragum; species Fragum sueziense. Next base: position 33,623,337 of record OY804604.1, read on the forward strand.
CGTCTTAAAATAAAACGACATAACTACATAATAACGTATTTTGTAAAAACTGCTATGTTGACTGTGCTCGTTGTTTATGGCTTTATGACTTGCTATAGGTCGAGATGTCGGATTTAACTGCCTTGTCATTTTTTGTTTTAGACGACAAGTACAGATCAACAAAACAACGTGTTAACTGAACAACATATTAAATGAAGTCAACATATTTCACACATGGACACATCTTACCAAGACCTTTCACAATTGACCATGACCTTGGACTTTGTGACCTTGACCTTGGAGTCTGACCTACTTTTAAAAAACTTTAACCTGGCCGATATATCATGTCCTTTTACACATACAGCCTTGATATTTGACACTTGGAAACCTCTGACCAAGACCTATCACATACGACTATGACCTTCGACCATGTGGCCTTGACCTTGAAGTTTGACCTACTTTTAAAAAAATTAAACTGGGCCTATATCTTATGTGCTATCACACATACAGCCTTGATATTTGACATATGGACACCTACGACCAAGACCTTTCACATTTGACCATGACCTTGGACCTTGTGACCTTGACCTTGGTGTTTGACCTACTTAAATAATACATTAACGTTGTCTATATTTCATGTCATTTTACATATACAGCCTTGATATTTCACACATGGTCATTTCCAACCAAGATATTTCACTTTTGACCATGACCTTGGACCTTGACCTTGCAGTTTGATCAACTTTTAAAAAACGTAAACTAGGCCTATATCTCATGTCCTGTTACCTATACAGTCTCAATATTTTACACATGGACACCTCCTACCAATACCTTGCACATTTGACCATGACCTTGGCCTGTGTGACCTTGACCTTTGATTTTTACATACTTTTAGAAATCTTTAACCTAGCCTTTATATTATGTCCTATTACACCTACAGCCTTGATATTTCACACATAGACACCTCCTACCAAGACCTTTCACATTTGACCATGACCTTGAATATTGCAACCTTGACCTTGGAGTTTGAACTACTTTTAAAAAGACTGAAACCAGACATATATATCATGTCCTTTTACACCTACAGCCTTGATATTTCACACATGGACACCTCCAACCAAGACCTTTCACATTTGACCATGACCTTAACCTTGGCATTTGGCCTACTTTTAAAAACTTTAACCTGGCCTATGTTTCATTCTACTTTTACATATACAGCTTTGATATTTCACACATAGACACCTCCTACCAAGACTTTTCATATTTGACCATGACCTTGGACCTTGTTAACTTGACCTTGGACTTTGACCTACATCAAATGTAGGCCCTAAAGGGGGCATTTTTGTCGTCGTAGGTTATGACGCAAAGCTGATATTAAATGTTCAAGTAGTGGAAATATATATTCCAGATGCTTGATTACCACGTGAATGCGACTTGTTTCTTTTTGACAAAAATATTGATGTAG